>WBNO01025895.1:186-20130 GCA_013400575.1 Peucedramus taeniatus | reverse complement strand
CTGAAAAAATTCATTAAAGCAATCTATCATTCCTGAGGTTCTGCTAGCACTGTATATGGCAGAATTACTAGCAATTAAAAATATAGTATTTTAGTAACTGCCCTTTTGCCCTTTTACATCTGTTCTGTTACACATCTTTGCACTGGAAACCTAAACACCAACTCTCATTTCAATATACAGAATATAAAATAGGTCTGTTTACAAGAGAAACTCTGCAAATTTGCTGAAATGTAATCAGCCATGTGAAATCTTTAATACAAATCCATAAGTCAATGTTCAAATCTTCACCTGGTTGCTTATCATTAGCTCCTTACTTAAATGGAAATGGGTTCTAAATAATTTAACAGAGATCAAATTACCTTCCTGTCTTATACATGTGTCCCTCTACACATTTTATTTAATATTGTATTATATGTCCTGCATTTACATTAGGAAATTATTAATCATTCCATCACTTAGAATAATGTATTAACAATCCAGATCATTTTTAAACATACTAAAAGAGAAATATTTTAGATGCCAGCAGTATCAGGAAAACTAGAACAGGAACTGGCAATTTATTTGCACAGTCCTCCTTTGCCCTGTATATACAGTGAAGTATTTATCTCAGACCAAAAAAAAAAACCAAAACAAACCAAAGCCAAAAAACCCCAAAAACAACAACAGCAAAAAATCAAACCAAACAAACAAAAAACCTTTCTATACAATTGGTGTAAATGCTAGGAAAAGGGAAATATTCTGAAAATGCAAAAGCTACACAAGCAATCTTGCATCATTATAGCAGTATTCTTACAAAGAATAATCCATTTTTAAACAATGAATGAAAATAAGTCTTCATACCTTTTACCTCTGTCAATACCAATCAGCATTTACAGTGCATAGCATCTTGGAGGAGGGACTGAATTCAAAGCAGTCCTTTTTCCTGCAGAACAAACCAGCTTATTTGATAAAAAAAAATCCTGTGGAGATGTTTGGCACTTGTTAATTGCCTCTAGATATAGATCAGAAAACACAGGGCAAAAAAAAATCGGTAAAAACTATCCTGAAGCCAAAAGTAAGCACACACAAGACATGGTGTGTCAAGGTTCTGTAAGTATTATCATCTAGCATTTGTACTTCAGCAGCTAGAGCTATCTCTCAAGACTCATGCTTTCAGATTTTTTAGGTGGATGAATATGCAGTTACAGTTTTCTGTTTTTGAAACTGTTTTCCTAAACAAAGCAAGCTATCCTGATCTGCCATCCTGAATGGCCAGAGTAGAAAACCCAATCTGAGAGTAACATATGGCACAAGTATCCTGAATAAGGGGCATATTCTGACTGTCCACTTTATGCCTCATTTAGACATGTAATTTACATAATGAAATATCTGGCATTAGTGTAATCATTCAGGGAGCCCAAGTGATGTTCTTGAGTCTGACACCACTGCAGAATTCTGATGAAGTGAAGCACCTATTTCTCCCCCTTGTGTTTAGACACATTTCAAGGAAGATTTGATGCATTTAGCATATTTAATGCAGGATATATTGCATAGGAGGATACTCTACAGGAAGCTAATACAAAACACTAAATAGGGAATTTCTGCAGTCACACAACCTGGAGCTTTACAGATATCTTTTTCTGTATCTGCATATCAATACGTATTCAAGAGTGACCATGAATTAAAAGGTAAACATGAAGTTAATTCCTCCTTATTTTTGGCATCCTCAGGACATTCTGAATTGATCTCTGGAATGCATGGCTTTATTTTCTCCTAGGTTTTGTACTGCACCTTAGAATTAGCATTTTAGACTTATTTCTAGGGATGTAGCAAAAAATTTCAGTAATGAGAAATACTACATATCATATCTATATTTCATTTGGTTCCACTTTTCTTAAAAATGTATACTCCCCTGCAACTAAAAAATATTACTAGTAAAAATTGTAAACATTCCTGCAATTTTTTGCCTTTTGGTTCTGCAGAAGTTAAAAAAATAGCTTTGTATTGGCTTCAACAGTATTAAAAATCAAGCTTCTCAGAGAATCACAGAATATTCTGTTGGAAGGGACCTACAAAGGTAATCGGGTCCAACTCTTAAGTGTCTCCCAAACAGAGAAAGTACTCACAAACTTGGCATTATCTACATGATGCTCTAACCAACTGAGCTAATCTCTTCTTGTAGGCATGTAACCAAAATAAATTCAGTTTCCTGAAACTTGCTTTATTAACAATTATTTCTAGATGACCCATAATGATTCTCTCTCAAAAAAAAGCTACTACTTAAATATAGCAAAAAGTTAAGTTGAGTTTTATCTGAAAATGACAATAGTCAGGGCACTTCATGGAAAAGGCAGATTAGTTAGCTAATAAGCCTGTCCTTCTGCAGCTTTAATTCTGGAAATGCATGCAAGCAGAGCAGAGGCCACAGCCAAGGCACTTGTCAAGTCCACAGCAGATGCTGGGTTAGACTTTTGCTCTGTTTCACAGCTGGGCACAGGATCTAAAATGCTGCCACTGGAAATGCCAACACATCATTTGTGCTGGGATATTTTTCCTTTCTATAAAGAACAAATATTTGTTAAAATCATATGATTCAATCCTTTTCCATGTGAGATGTTAATACTGAATACCCTACCCTAGGTGAACATATTTTGAAAAAGCTTTGAAAAATATTCAGTGATGTCAGCAGGTTTTGCATTTTTTAAACTTTTCTTTATCTTTTATAGAAGACCACAGAATACCTCAATGTGTAGAAATAGCAAAGTTTCAATGTAGTGTAGGAGAAGAACTAAGGCTCTTTGGAGAAGACAGACCTGAGAAGGCTCTTAAGTTCAAATTGTAACAGAGAAATATTTCATCTATTTCTGACTTCTAGCAGTTTGGAAGAAACAAGAAACAATTTTCCCTAAGAAGCCTATTTAGTTATCAACCAAGGTGGTGACATTTTGTTTTTAAGGACAAGAAGAAGAAGAAGAAGAAGAAGAAGAAGAAGAAGAAGAAGAAGAAGAAGAAGAAGAAGAAGAAGAAGAAGAAGAAGAAAGCAGTAAATGACAGAATGATGACTGAGTGAAGACACCAAGCCTTTAATACAGTGAAACAGTGACACACCAGCTAAAAGCATATTAAGGTGATAAAAGTCATAAAAATGAGAAAAAAGAAAGTGAGTGAATTCCTTTTTGGGACTTTCTATAGAAATGCAGCTTAATACAACACTGGGGTTTTTTGGTGACTACTATGCCTTAGTGTTGTAAACTCTCCTCTCTCCTACAAAGGATGTGGGCCAGTCATTCCAAGAGAGATTATCTGCCACTTTGACACATAATTGTGGCATAATTATGGCATCTTAAAAAAACTAACAATTTTTTTTTTCTTCTGGCCAAATTTCAACTAAATGGTCAATGGTTCATGATCTGTAATACTTATGAACTATTAGACCTGGGACACTGATATTGGCAATTCATCCCTTAAATCTGGCAGACATTTATGAACTGTTACCACAGAATATTAGGAAAAAAAGGAAAGGAAATAAACAAACTGGAATAAGCTCACTAAAAAATGAATGGCACATATGAGGTAGGTACTCACCTTTACACATGATATATAGCATAAATACATTTTACACTTGCCTTGTATTTGTGGTCCTACTCTCCTGCAGTCCCAGGTCACCTGCCATGTACTGTATTAGAGTTCCCTCTACTGGATGAGTGACTGAAGCTGTTCCTTAAGAATTTTCAAAGTAAACTTTCAATTTACTTTTTACTCAGTCTGTTTACTGATCTGAAGTTTATATGCTGAAAAACTGAAGTCTTCTCTTGGTAACATATTGAACTAGAAGACCAAATCACATATAAACAATGATAGATTTCCTTGATCTTAGAAGGAATGTAATCAATTCAGTAAGTGTTCACAGTTCAATACAAAAAGTACTGTCCAGGGAATGTACTTCACAATAGGAGCTTAAGGAAATTCCATAATCTGAAAGCCTCAGGAAAGTGTCAGGATTTGCAATGGAAACAGTATCTTTAATGTCAGTGATCCAGAGGTTGTCTATGCACAGATAATTGCTTAGTCAAAAACATAGAAAGTTATGTTGGTTTTAGTCACTGCACAAGAATTCATTGAGGTATAGGAAAATTTAAAATCTGATTTCCTTGAAGAAATCTGCAAGTTAATTAGGCCTGGTCTAGATGCCTTATTATATGAAGAGTAGTTTCTAGGCCATGGCATTTTGCTTTTACAGTTTAAGGTTTCAGATCCTCTGCTATTACTCATCTCTTTGATCTTTTGCAGCAATTCACCACTTTTAGAACATATTGTGACAATTGTTTAACTGGAACTCAAAATAAAGAGTGAGCCAGATGACACTCACAAGCTTTGCAGTATTCATCACTTCCTCAATCACAGTTCATTGTGCCTTATGATGGTGGATGATTTACTAAACTTGTTGGAACTTCATCTGGTACCTGAATGTTGACAGCATAGAAATACATGAGCATGCTCATAATTTTCCAAGGCGTATGAAAACCACTGCCACATTAACAGGAAAAATCCACTTATTAAACAGTGACAAAAGAAATATCTTGCTTTGACTACTAACTGGAATACTGTAAAATACCAGGCAGTCATAAGGTCCTTTCTAATCTCATTTGCTGCTATTTTTTCATTCAGCACTGAAATTAGACAATGAAATTGAAACTAGGCTCAATTTCTATTTCATATACTAGTTGAAATCTACTGCCTTATCTTTGGGAATTTGAACATCGTGGCCTAATTTTAGAGCTTTATGCATTTCCATGTCCAAATCTTCCATAGGAGGACATCCACACAGTTTGAATGTCAAGTATCTATGTGGAGGAGCAGAGGTGAGAAGGAATGCACAGGAATTACACTCCAGCAAAGGAACATCTGCAGATCATCAATGAGGCTGTGCCATTCCTGTGGCCTTAATGAAGAAAGGATAGATTGCTAGAGGTGAAAATAAAGATTCCTCCTCAGACTGGGTGTGCTTTTAAGATAAACATGCAGCAGCAGATTTCCAAATCCATTAGAGCTGCATGTTAAAATACTGAAGTATTTGCCAAAGTAAACACATCATGCTCATATCTGCAACTGAGTCAATCTCTCCTGACTAGTTATGTCACATGTGAGAGCTTATATCTTAAGAATAATTAATGAAGATATTTTGTAGGATTTTGCATTTTTAAGATCTTTAATATCTTGTTGATAGAATAGTGGTTGTATACCTCACACACGACCATATATTGTTTTACAGATTTTATTCATGAAAACTGTGTAAGAATATTCTCCATGTACTTGTATATGGTTTCACTAATATCAATAGGACAACTCACAGATTTAAGCTCAATCTCCATTGAACTGCTGCTGCTACACTAAAACCTTAACTAGGTTTTTTTAATCATAGGTGCATTTTGTGAGGGTTTGGTTCGCCTTAACATTAGTACAGCATGAATTAAACAACCCAATGTTAATCTTATCTGCTGGATTGATTTTACATAGATATGCCTATCCTTTCAGGTGGATTTAAATTCACACAGTCCTCTATGGAGGCAATCATTTTAACATTAAAACAAAAAATGCCTTGTGCCTAATTAATATTGATGCTTATGTTTCTGAAATGAAACTATTGTCTAAAGCTAAGTATGATGTATGTGATAAATGGCAAAAAAAAAAAAAGCACCAGAGAAAAAGCAGATGTACATTTAAGCTGAGTTTCCATATGCATGGATTCAGATATATTAGTCTAAACATTTAAATTGCAGAAAATTTGAAAAAAAAATGAAATCGAATGGCTGAACCATACACACATTCACTGAATTTGCTGCTGACCTGTAGTGGAGAAAGTCCTAAAACATTTGGCATCTTTGAGGCCAGTGGCTGTGGGAGAAGGAGCTACAACTGCACTGAAATCTCTCTTGCTCCTGGGAAATCTATGTTGCATATAACCACAATGAGTAAATACAATTTCATGGATTTTTTTTTTTGGTAATGTTTTATGAAACATGAATATTTTTGACATTTATTCAAAACAGGTGGTGATATATGGCCTTCTGCAGTATCAGGCTGAGTTTCCACCTCCTAAATTAAATATAATATTTTATAGTCCTCAAAATGCTATTCTTTTTCCATGTCCATTTCTAGAGAATCATTATGATGTATGACATACTGGGCTTCAATTAGACCAAGATGTGCTAGTACTGTATTAACATTTCATAAAACAACCAGATTTTGCTAATTTATTTCACACCAAACATCCTAGCTTTAATTAGCAAAAGGAAAATATCCATTCAATTTGATTAAAGATCCCCAGGAACACTCATGTCCATCTGAGGAAGTTCTTGTGAAGATTATGATAATGAGTAATTACCTTAGGCTAAAAGCTGTTTTTATTCCATTGTCTGGAATGAAGAACTTGAACTATTTCCTCTCAGGAAATAAAAAATAATGAAATATTAAATTATATTCAAACTCTGGTTGGATAGTGATATTTACCTCTGCATTTTACTGGTTTTCATTTAAAAAACTCACTTTTCTATGACATATGCTCATACATTTTTTGGTATATGATAGAACCTCTCTCCTGTTTGAGACTGGCAATGATGATGTCCCTGGAAGTATTCACACACACTGTAGTGATTTTTTTTTCCTCTTTTCTTTTACAGGTTTCACCTCTTTGATAGGTACTGACATTTTTGACCTAGATCTAAAAGGAAAGAAATTACAACTGTACCCTTCTCAGGAAACATGAATACATTTCTCAGATATTAGCTTTCGTGGCACTGAGCTCTTATGCCAAGTCAGATGCTTTATTTAAGGTTTTGTACAGCTGAGAAGTACAGTCATAAAAAGGCTCTTTCAGCTGACCTTATTTTTGTCTCAAAGACTTTTAATCCCTCATTTCTTAGAACGAAAAGATGAAAGAAGCCCTCACAGAAGCAAGGGTACACTGGAGGCAGGCTTGCCATCCAACACATCCCAGGGAGGAATGGCTAGCACAGATTGCCTACACACAGGCTGAAATACAGATGCACACCATGGTCAGCCCTGGTTTCCTGCCCATCCCAACCAGAGATCAACAATTCCCTTCTGGGTTATGCTCTTGGGCATCCTTCACACCAAAAACAAGTTAGGGGAAGAATGTCTGCCTGCCCAGGCCTTGCCCTAATGTGGTATTTTGACAAGATCAAGTTTCCAGCTGGATTTAGGAATGCCAAAATGGACACTGGTTCACTGGTCCAGATAAAATCTGAGTGGTACCCATAATCCTGCTTTTCTTTTCTAAAGGGAATATTCTTTACCTTCTTAGCAGTGCTATCCAGGATGCTGGAAGGAGTGTGAGAGTATGTGTCTCTGTGTTTGTGTGCAGCCAGGCAGAGCATCCAAAGTGCTCTTCTCACAGACATTCACTTTGTTGGCATGAAGAGTTGGTCCCCAGCTGTAACACACATTGTTTGTATCAATGTCCTAACTGGTTTCATGATTTCTTATTACCATTCCTTATTACCAAGGGAGCACTCTCACAGTTGAAATACTTTAACTTAAGATGAATCAGGTCATTCTTAGGGAAAATATCTAACAAGTATTTTAAGTAAAAAGAAGATATGTGGACACTGCACTATTCATTTTTA
Source organism: Peucedramus taeniatus (assembly GCA_013400575.1). Taxonomy (NCBI): domain Eukaryota; kingdom Metazoa; phylum Chordata; class Aves; order Passeriformes; family Fringillidae; genus Peucedramus; species Peucedramus taeniatus. The sequence continues at coordinate 12,505 of WBNO01025895.1, read as the reverse complement.
ATGAGTTTTGCATATCATGCCAACTGAAATTATTCTGGGATGCACAGCATGTGCTAGATAGGATAGCAGTGGGGAAAGAGCTGGATGAGAGAAGTGGGGAGAGAGCTGTTTCTTTAAACTACTTGCTTACAGACACTTCAACTCTTTGAAACTGTAAAGTATATCTAAATTAAGGAGTCATTAAAAACATATACCCTTCACTGCATTATGCAAGCACTATATAAGCATTTTTTAAAGAAATACGCTATCAATGAGACATATAGAAAAAGAAATTCCTGACAATAGACCCACCTTCTCTTTGTATTGATTCTAAATTTACTTGTGATTTAAAAAGCATTATATTTCAATGTTATCAGGCCACTATCAATGTCACTTAGCTTTGCACCACGATAAAAAATATTCATTATGGAAACTGCTGTTTCTTCAAATGAAAATACCCTCCCCTGTAGAGATATCCTGCTGTGTCTAGTTTTCTTGAGAGCACAGAGGCTGATGAAAATGCTGCTCTATCCACAAAGGCACTTTCGGATCATCAGCAGCCAAACTCTTGCTCATGGTGCTGAGATGTTTGATCACAAATAGGTGCCCATGAAAGCTGTGCTGCAGGGTTCAGGACAGCTGTGACTAAAATCCTTCCACGGAAGGGCATTTTTAATGACTTGTTATAATTACAGGATTTTAATTTTTCTGAGGTGGAATGCTGGTGTATCAGCTTCAATGAAGCTGACGTCTCTGGTTAGATTGATTCATTTAGAGTAGACTCATGCCTGAGTTTGCCAAAATCTGCAGCTGTTTCACCCAAAGTAAAACCTCCTGTGGAAGACTGGAATTTGCAGGTCCAGTTATTCAGTAAAATGAATGTAGACTTTTTCAAAATCTTTCAGGCACAAAACCAAAAAGCTGCATTGTCATGAACACAGAGAACTTACTGCATAACAAACGTATCCATGGAATCAACACTTTTGACCCCAAAAATCTTGTGTTGATCGGCCTTCTTCTGATCTAAAGGCCTCCCACTGTGCACTGCTATCTCTTATCAATCAGACATTCCTCACAAATAAAAATAATCCAGTTCAAGTTCTGAACACTAAGTTAAAACCTTTTCTTTGAAAGAAGTGAGATTCTCCCACCTAAGCTTGGAGAAAGAGGGAAATGAAGAGGGATATAATGAGTAAAGGCATTACATCAAAGGCAATATATCCAAAGAATTGTGCAGTTTATTCCCCACTTGGTTCTCTGAAGTGACCTTCACTGGCTGCTGGTACCAGGCTATAACAAAAGAGCATCTCACGTGGGAAAAAAAAAAAAAAGATTATTGTCATGGCATAAGCCCCTTACAGTCAACCTATGAGGAACTATAAGATGTCTAGCAATTTCCTGGCTTCCAGGAAGGGGCTCCTCACCAGCAGAAGGAATCATCTGTATCTGCTGAATTTTAAGCTCTTTTAAAAAACTTGATCTCTAAATAACTTATCTTCATTGAGTGAAAATGGTTCCCTGGTCAGACAATAGGGGTAGTTTCAGTAGTCACTTCCCTTCAACTCACTGGAGGTAATTACAAATCTATTGGGATAAACTGGGTACCTGCCAGGTAAACTGGAATGGGAAGCTCATTAAAAAGATTTTTGTAAAATACACAGTCTAATTATAGCCATTGAATGAAGACAACAGGAAAACCCAAAAACCAATTCTTTGGGTAATTACCCAGAGACTCCTCATAATCTCCTTGCACCTGTGGTTTTGTTGCTCTTTGGATTATGGATTTTCACTGCACAGACTATGCACATGTACAGAAAAAAACACAACAAAACAGACCAGCTTGGATTGTTGTTCTTTTGTATCATTACCCTGACTAAAATACAGTTTTAGCAAAGGGGAAGAGAAGTTTTGAGTTTTGGTGATGGTTTTTTGGGGAGCGAGGTTGTTGCAGTTTTTTTGCTTGGTTTGTGGGGTTTTTTCTTTGTAAAAATTTGGCCTTTTTCCCCTTTTTTATTTTTACAGGAATACTAAACTGGTCTTTAGGTCTTAGTAATTTTCTAAAAAGGTCAGTGATGCAAGAAAAGAGATGGACAAGAGGAGAACGCCTTCGCTACCCTGAATAGACCATTAGTGGTTATTACAGGGCATTTTAAGCAAGTTCATGTCCTTCAAAAACTTCATGGGTCAGTTAGCAAACTGTCTCTGAGTGCAGCTTGGGCTACACAGGTCACTTTGAGGAAAAAAACTGTGTGATTCAATATTCTCAGCTGGCCTCTCAAATGGCTAACTACTTTTTACATGAAAAGAAAAACATGTAGATATTACTGAAAAATTGTCAGGATATTTCATTTGATATGCAAGCAGCAAAGAGCAAAAAAATTAAGAACGTAGTAAGTTCAGTGAACACACAGTATCACACATAATTAGTTTCCCACCAAATACTTTTCTTAAACATACTATAAATAAATTGTTCCTTCCACTCTTTCATTAATAAAGATCAAATGACAAGCAATCTTTGTGAATGAATTACCAGAAGGTACTGCTGCAGCCTTGAAGCAATGTGTTCTGCAGGAAACAAGTAGTTCTGAGGACATCCAGATATAGCAGACCAATTGGGTATGCAAAAAACTTAATTAAAATTAGCAATAATTCCTTAGGCCATTTCCTCTTAAGTAAATATTCTGCATCTTTCACATTCCTGCATGATCTACTCTGACAGTTTTGGAAGAGTTGCTCTTTTTAACAGATTGCAATCTAGCCCCAAAATAAACATTTATTAAAAGAATATTTTTAATGGAATATTTAATTTAATCTTCTAGTGGAGCCTATTAAAAACATGTCCAGTTTAAAACCAAATAAAAGTGACATTATTGAAGGCTTTAGCTTAGGAATTAAGATTTTTCATTAACTTTTCTTTCAAAAAAATTCTGTAGTTATTCCATTGGCTTAATTAAAGGATTTTTGGCAAAAACCTTGGGTTTTTTCCCCTATTGCTCATAAGTTTTATAATTCTCTTTACTGCCTGTATTTTCTGCACTACTTTATGCACAGGGATTATGCTAGCACTGGGTCTTATCATGAGGATGGTAGGCACCAGTCTGCATAACTTATTTTAGTATTTGGGTACAAAAAGCAAGAGATCTGCAAACTGTCTGGTGGCATCAGTATTCTGTGATACTTTGTCTAGAAGGCACTGCTATTCCCTTTAACTCTGGAGGTACTCTTTATCTCACATTTTTCTAGCAAAATCTGACCAGGGTAATCAACAGAGCACTTTCACAATTGAAACACTTTACCTTAAGAGACATTTTAAATGTGAAAATATAAAAAGTGTTATATTATGCAATTCTGTACTCCAGACATTTCTAGAAAACAGTAGCTTTTAACACAATTTTCACACAAATAATATTGGGGTAAATGCTGTTTCCATGCATGGTTTTTAGTTTTTTTTGGTGGGCTATTTAGGAATTACTGAGAGAAGACAGTTGCCACACATGTAATTGCCCCTTTGAATGGGGCTTTCTCAGAGATAGCTGAAAGCAGAATTCAAGCTGTTAAAAGCTCCCTAGAAATGTCATAGGCACACAAGAAAAGAAAAAAGGCAAAGTGCTCTCTGAGGGGAACCATGTGTTTCTGTGAGGAAAAAAGCATCTAAAATTACATGAGTACATCTGGAGAGGACAGAGATACTGCAGCTTCCATTCAAGCTACCACTGCCAGCACACCAAAGAGTGGGTCTGGGTAATTTTGGAAGGGAACCCTACCCAGAACACCATGGAATGCCCATATCCACTCCTCCTGGTTATCATCTTGCCTGATAATATCACTGCTTCTGTGACCCCATGTCCCTTAAATGAAGCCTCATGCTATTTTTGATGAAGGGGAAGGGTCACTTTACTAATTAGTATACATCTTGGCAATACTTGTGAGTTAAGAAGGATAGAAAGGACCAGGAAGCCTTAAAAATATGATTAAATGTCATGCCCCACTACTGGAAATATGGCAAATTATAAATAAAAGACTTCACCACACATTTTTGTCCAAGTAGCTATAACTTTGAAGAAATGCAAGAACAAAAAATGATGTCAGACATGTCAGACAGTAAGACATTTTAACATCTCGAAACTGTCAAATATTTTGTTAATTTTCCTAAGGAAGCAACTTAAAATGATAAATGACTCAGTGTAGATGTGTTTATTTAGAATTTATTAAGTTCTCTTAACTGAGGAAAAAGCAAATAATATCCCCACTCAAAACTATGCTGCCCTTTCCACATGCGTATGTTTCTGCACTTATCTTTGTGACCATTTAAAATTTTGATCATTGTGACATTTCTGTGACTATGATTAACTAAACACTAAGTTGAGTTCTCATTTCTAGTATAATTTTTAACTCTTCCCCCATTTCCTTGACATCCCTATTTTTAAAAATGAGGCGACAGCACCGATAGGAAGTTTTGACTTGTGATTCATCATAAAGAGAAGTTAATTATTTTATGGATACTATTCCTCACACTCAATTATTTTTCAAGGCCTGCATTTTTATTAGGATTAATTCAATACTAATTTTTCTTCTGATGTATTGTAGAAATCAGGTGTTCTAAGTCACTTAAGGCACGATAGAACTTATTTTTACAAACTCAATAATCTCTTTGCTATCCTGCACCACTCTGTCCTTTCTCCTATTAGTGTGGAACTGGGGTACTTGCTACATATATTCTTCTGGTTTGGGCATTTTATACACATAATCACAGATACACCACACCAAGAAATTTTATTTCTTTGCAACAAAGAGACTCTTTGTATTATCTTAGTACAAAGAGTATTCTTAGACTCTTTCTATCTATCTTAGTACTGCTCTTTTAGAATTTAATGTGTTTCTGCAGCTCACTTTGTAATCAAAGGTTACATCACACACACAGGTTGATCATTAAACCAATTGCAGGATTGCTCATTTCATCATGATCTCCCAGGGCATCCATTTATCTCCCCTTCTTTGGTCCAAGGCCAGGCTACATGCAATGGAAAGCCAAGGAAAGATGTACTTTTGTATCACAAGGACTGAGAGAACTGTTTGACATGCATTTCTCTCAGATAATGTCCTTACCACACTTCTAAGTTGCTTTTTCTCTCAAGTGGAATAACTGAATTTTACATCAGTAAATTTTTTTTCTTCATCACTTACCTACTCTCTCACTGTTTTCACTGCTCTTACATGCATTACACTTCAAACTGTCCTGCTGCCCATTCAGTTCATATTTAATTTTCACTTTCCTGGTGACAGGATTATCTTTACACACGTCTAGTAGACATCTTTCGCTGACCTGGAAGAGTCACAGTTGTTCCTCACTCAAAAAATTGCCAGTTCCCTCTGCCAAGTACTTTGTTGCATTTTAATTAGGGTTTGGATTAAAAAGCAGAATACTGTTGTTCTTGCAATTAATGTCCAGGTCAGTAATGGGGTCATCAGTAATTAAGATCTAGAAAGCTCCTCATAATTTCTGGCTTAATTAAAATAGCTAAACCTGACATCCTTCTGTTTCAGGGTGGATTACATGTTCTCACATACTTAAAATCAGGAGACTAAGACTCACACTTCTTCCAAACTAGGTGAAAATCATAACTTTCTCCTTTTAAAATGAGAGTTCTGTATTGCCTTTAACCCTTTCAGTCTCCTGGAAGGAAAAAGACAGGGTAGCCTATCTTTAATTTCCATCTGATGGATAAATTTTAATTAAAATGGAAATGAAAAAAGAAAACCAGGAGTCAACTGTAATAGGAGTATTTACTTATTTTTGAGATATAATTGACATAATAAAAAATTGAAAACTGCTTTATTTTTTTTAATATGCATTTTTCTGTAAACAGTTTGTTTATAGTGATAAGCCAATTAATTTAAACAAACATTTAAAACATGGCAATACATAATCATCTGGTCATTGTTGTTCTGCCTTGAACTTCAATACATGAAATGATAAACTAATTTAGAGATTTGGTTAACTAAAAATATCTCTATTTTCTGAACATGAATGAAAAATAAATCAGATTAGTACTAAAACACAGTTATATTTCTAAAACTCAAACCACTATTGCTGATTCATGTTGGGCATCTGACATTTTTGGCATTTGTTAGGCCAGAACAAATAATCTTGTGTTGACAAACCTATTCAGTGCACCCTCAGCAAATAATTTAATTTGCAGAAAAAAGAATTATTCTTTCAAATTATGAAATTAGATACCATCTTGTACTTAAAAGAAATTAAAAAACCTTTCCAGTTTCTGTAGGTGGCTAATTCAACAAGAAGTGCAGAAGAACATCCCCACTCACCGGTGCTGGAGCACACCCTTCCAGAAAGCAGCTGGGCAGGAGAGGACCTGAAGGACTGCAGGTGGTGGAGTCTGGACAGAGTCCTGGGCACCTGGATCCAGCCTTGCCTGAGTAGGGGCTTTGGAGGAGATGCCCTCCATGAAGTCTCTTCCAACCTCAGCCATTCTGTGACTCTGCTACTATTGATTGTGAGTAAAGATGAATTTCTCATCTTCTCTGACCAGTTATTCTAAGAAATTTAGAGTAGCATATTGCCTTCATTGTTAGGAAGCAGCATTTCATTTCCAATCTGAATATTTCAGATTTCTATTTCCAGCAGCGGGATCTTAAACTACTGTTTTTTTTTGCACAGACACGAAGATGGGTTACTTAGGTTTCTCTCCAGGAAAGAAGAAAACTAATGAGTGTTATCACTGATTCTGAAATGCTCATATAATAAATCTGTTCCCTAATTGTGTTTGCTGGCACAGAGATGCCAGCCACCACACTGAACAGATGAATGACCAATCACCTCTTTATTTTCTTCCTTAGAAAGAGTGAAAATTACAGAGAAAATTAATGCTCTTAACCTTTTTTCCAAGGAGATTATTTTGAATTATTCCTAAATTGAAATCATAACCAGAAGTAATTTGACATTTCTCCAGTTGTGCCATAAAAGTGTCCAAACAAGGATAATTTTACATCTTTCAGGTTCAGAGATGTAAATAATAAGCCTCCCAGTGTGGTGACATTTTCCACACACTATACAAGGACTGGGGGGTACCAATGGAGTGATTTCTTCTTCACTGTTATTACACTGCAAGTTGTTCAGCAATTACCCTCCAATATTCCTAGTACTGGGGTTATGATGAAAAACACTATCTAAAACACACAGAGACAATGCCAGGTTGTAATTCACTCACCAACACTTTCTGTCTGGCTCTAACTCACATTTTTTAAGGCCCACTGAAACATTGTTGAATTAAAAGTATTCTCATTAGATTCCTTTGCCATGACAACAGCTTGGAGGAGATTTCAGAATGATTTTATGATACAATTTTTGTGCTGTGCCATGTTATTTTCATGCAACTGTGGAGCATGCAGACAGAAAAAATATTAAATTGCCTGGATCTTTACAATACAGTGTGTGGAAATAACAATCACCTTTCTTTTTTGTTTTGGTCTCTGCTGCATGCCAAAGGTGACCTTGATTCTGCTCTGTAGTGTTTGATTTCAGATGTGCAACTCCCATCATGGCCAATTAAGTAAGAGTAGAAAGTTTATAACAGACCCAATTGTCTAAATACCTCGAAACCAAATGAGTTCTTTACAAAAACACAATGCTGTATTTAAATGCAAGTTGACAAAAAGTCTCAAAACTATGGAATTTCTTACCTGTGAAAAGTATTATTGATTTCCATATGTGACAACATGGAAGCTATTGGATCATTGTATTCATTTTTGATATTTCAAATTACAAACCTTACATATATTTATGCTAGGTGTCTACCTCTTTAGGAACTTATTGGAGAAATCACTTAAACTTACTGGCAGCAAACCCTGGGGATCTTGTCTCACACTCATGCAAGGGAAGGGGTTATTCCACACACATCAGTTTAGAAGCTATGACCCAATGACTTCAGGTACTTTGTGTGTTCAGTAATTGCATGACCCATTTTATACCAGGACACCATTTTTCATCACTGAAAATATTAGGGAAATAAAGCAGTTTGCTGTTGTTTAAACACATGGGCACCTTGAGACAAAACTGTGTTTTCTTTTCCTGTGCTCAGAAGTCTTTTTCTGCACCCGTATGTTTGATAAATAAATGCAATGTCAGATAATTTTCTCCTTAGTGCAAGAGGAGTTTTGCATACTACCCAAACTTACCAAGTGACATAGATTAGTGGGAAATTGCCAACCTTTCCATTCAGAGAAAAGTGATGTTCTCAGATTTCTTATTATGAGCATATTTTATTTGTGGCTCACAGCAAACTATTTCTGAGATGCAGTATGTGCTCTTTTAAAATTATAAGAAATCCTATGAAGCTGTCAAGCTTCAACTGCTTGCTTTGAGGGAAGTGTTAAGTCACTGTTTTTACAGTACTGTCAGGATACAGCCCTAGTGCATGACCAAAAAAAAAAAAATCAGAATCCAAGAGTTCATAAAACTAAGACAATAACATTTGAGAACTCAACAGGTAGAAATTGAAGCATTCACTGTTATATAGCTGCCCCCAGTTAATACAGGACCTTAACAAGGTCTGTGGGGGACTTTCAAGGACAGCCCTTGGAAAATTGGCTGGATAACAAGGGCTGTTAGGAATATCGAAGCAGGTGTTTTCTTAAAATTATCTTAAAGAAGAACATAACCAGTAGCTGGATTAAACTGAAATGGGGAGTTAAAGGAACTTGCAAAACAAAAAAGACATCAGCTTTAAAGAAGTGTAAAATGAAAGTGGAAAAAAGGCACTCCCTGTCTAATTTAGGTTCAGGTATTCAAGTGGATATGATTTTTCTCCGAGGGTCTTTGAAGAGACATTCTATTTAACCTTACCCGAGATACTTTTGCTTTCTGTCTTGACAAAAGGTGCCCATAGGACTGAAACTCAAGTACAGTATGTGTAAAACTTGACTGGCTTTTCACCTAAGGTTAGGTGAAATGAATGAAGGTCTCAATGCAGAGAATGTATAAAATAATTCTAATCCTACAATCTTATCCAGCAGGAAGTCACCCAGTGTTTTCAACAGCTTCTGATTTCAGTGAAATTTTTGGCTTCAATTTTAATGGAAGGCTTTGTTTTTGAGGCATTTACTTTTAGAGAGCAACTGAGAAGACTTATCAAAAAAGCCACTGAAAAATACAGAAACTGTGTCTACAGTCTGCTGATGAACACCTTTACAGACAAAGACAAGTGTGTTTCAGTTGATGCAGTACCTGCTCTCTCACCTCATACATTTCAGTCTGTGTACCAGAATTTCACAAGGCTGCTGTGAAGTCCTGAGACAGTGGATATCTTTCTCAGAAAACCTGACAGGCTCTTAATTATACATGTTCTGGAGGACACTGGTACAATACCAATTTAGTTTCCTTGGTTACTAACTCATGTAATCATAATGTATATATTTTATCACAGCCTTATTATGACATGCCAAAGAAAGCATGTCATTTTTCAGCCTGGCAAACACTTAATAAAAACCAGCTGTACATAACTTTAGATTATTTAAATTATTTCAAGCATTCTCTTTTAATTTGACTCAAAGAAAATGGCAGCAGTATATCAGGGTATGCACAAAAGAAATACGGGTTATATTAATTATAATTTTGGCAGTGTAATCTTTATGATCAGCTCTATACAGAGGGCTTAAGAAGATGTAATAAATGTCAATGTCTTGTTATGAGTTCTCTATGAACACAAAAGGGATTTGGTTGAACAGAAGCAGCTTGGTATGATCTTCAGATCTTCACTAGGAAAGAAAAAAATGTCTCAGAGTCATAACTGAAATATTTGCAATCTCAGGCTTTCATTAGCATACAGTAAGATACTTAGCTTTTTCCCCTGTTCATTTCAACCTCATGGTAAAAGGATGACAATTTCTTTTTACTTGAATATGACAAATAGATTTTGTCAATGTCTCTTTAGCTATAGGGTGTTTTCTGACATTCAAAATGGACGTCTCTGCGAAGAGCATATCTCGGAAAAGCCAGACTTAAAGGAAGAGTTTACCTTTGGATTTGTAGCTTTGTAAATTTATCACATTTGGGGAGCTATAAAGAAATGTAAAATAAGTTAAGGGTTAAGTATGAGCCATGGAGTTTGAGTGTGTGTGTGTGTGTGAGAGAGCAGACAAACTCCATTAATTTCTACTGCAGGCAGTTTCACTTTCCATTGAACAAGAGTCAATAGAAAACAGCACTAGTGATGTTTTTTCCATTTTTTCATTTTTTTTTCCATTTTTTCATACTCCTAGGGGGCAGGGAAGTGGTAGGGAGTTGTTCACCTGAGGAATTAGCCACAAAATAGCTCTGTCTGCTCTCATCTGCATTTGGTAGTGCTGGATGCAGTTCAGTCCTCGCCTGTTTTTTAACATCAGCTCTGTTCCTTTTCCAAAGATTTCCTTCAGCCCCCTTTGGAATTAACTTAGAAACAGTTGAAGAACACTCATGTAATATATACAAAAGGTTCCATATAAAATGTTGAAGGCAAAAATCACTACAAGTAAGGCACCACTGGGACCCCTTTGCTGCAGGGTTTCTTTTGTGTGTCCAGCGTCCCCTGAGAGAAAAATGTCCTAAAGAAGAATCAATTGTAATGCAGTTTCCTTCATATATATACTTCAAAGTGAATTAAGTTACCTTGATAATTTGTTGTATAAAATATTTTAACTTTTGAAAAAACTACCTTTGTCAAAGATTTTAAAATACCAGCTGTAGGAAAAGATGAAAATTTCCAAAGGAAAAATGAAATTAACATCATGAATGCAAGAGGTGAATAAACAGAATAGTGACTCTGGAAGGGAACTCCGACTTTATGTACCTAGACATCTGTGTTTAAAATGCTTATTTGGCCTGTGTGTATAAATGTTGAAAAGAACATTTTTTCCCTGGGTAGATGTCAGAATAGATCAAATACATGACTTGGAATACACTCAGAAAAAGATCAAAGCAAAACCACAGCTCTACAGTGGTGCAGCCTTGTTGGCCACAAGTGAGACCAAAGCAACGTTAGGGTTCCCATCACTATTTAATGGGATGTGACCAAAGAAATATTTTGGTACTGTTGGAAGCAGTGCTCACTGAGATCTGGAATCCCAAAATGATGTTTTGAGGGAAAGGATTATTATGGCAGTAATAGTAAGTAAATGGTAAGAAAAATATAAAGAAAGAAAAGTCCTAGTAGTGTCTGATATGTGAAGCTAATGACACTAAGAAGGCAGGCTGTGAACATGGCATTCATGACAAGTTCAAAGCTGGTAATAAATAAATTTCACATATATTAACGTTTACATAGATGAGAAGTTTTGTAAGGAAATCTGCTCATTAGATATCTGCATCATCTTACTTGTGTGAATTGGAACAAAATTTTTATTACCTAAAAAGACTAGTTCCTCAAGTGAGGTGTAGAAACAGGTCAATGTGACATGCTTATAACCAGGTGAAAAATACAATAGCTTTTAGCCCTGCTTGTATAGAGATGATTATACTGTGACTTAGACAGGATGTCCCTTAAAGCAATAAGGGATGAATTGGGGCTCCTTCAGGAATGTGGAAAAATCTAAGGGAGAGTGAGAAGAGCATATGGCTTCATAGATGACAATAATATGTAGGTTCCAGTTTAGAAACTGAGAAGGGAGATTACACTTCTCTTTCTGTGCATAAATAGAGATTTACAATGAGAGCAGCTGTCATTGCCATTGGTGGGTGATAACAGAGACAGTCTGGAAATTCCTGCCTAACTCAGTGAGTATCTTTCTGAATCTATATGAAAGACACACATGGTTTAAAAACCATCAGAGGGTCCCCTGGATAGCTTTTAAAGACATTTTAAATGTTTTCCTCTGAAAGACTTTCATAAATATAGGCATTATTTTTGAGAATTTTTTGCAATAATTGAGAAATTCTAAAATCTCAAATCAGGAAAACACCTAAAGCATTGTCAATATAAGTTACAATGAGATTAAATAGGTGTGACATTGCTGATTTTCTAGATTGGTTTTCTTTACATGATACCACAACATGTCCAAAACTTACTAGTCAAAGATACAGAAATTTAACAGAATGGTTTCATGCGCACAGTTGTAATTCAGAAGCAATGCTGCCACTTTCTCATAAGACTGAATGTAAAATTTCCTGTGAATAGATTCTGCAGTCAAGTCTATTTCTTGATGAAACTAGGGTTCTTTTGCACTTGAAAGAAGGGGTTAGCATCCCTTTTGTGCCAATGTAGAGTCTTCCCAACAGTACTATTGAGAAATTAATGTTTTTGATGGCAGGTACCAATGTAACCAACACAAAAACGATTTTTGAAAATAA
>WBNO01025893.1:37576-177028 GCA_013400575.1 Peucedramus taeniatus | reverse complement strand
ATATATATATATATATATAATAGATTATATATTTGATGAGACTAATGATTATATTCCTCATATTTTACCCATCCAGAAATAAGGCATCAAGTCTTAGCAGGTCACCCAGGCATCAGTGGAATCGGTCCTTCAATGGCTGACTTACATGTCTTCTGCTCCTCATATCATAGGGTATAATTAGCCTTCTGGAGGTGTCAGTTTTGAAAATCTTTTTTGTGAAAAGCTTTTCTTGAGGACATTTTAAAAGTTACACAGTGTAGCTTAGCTTTGATTTAGCATATCCATGAATTGACTGCTTCAGAGGATGGATGGATGAGGGTTTCAAGTGTGATTACTAATCTCAAGTTGGTGCCAGGAAATTAACTTTTCAACATCTAAGCTATTAAAAAAATGGATCAATTGAATATTCAGAGAAAAGGATAACAGAAGAGAAAAAATATGTTGTGCCATATCAAAATAATTGTTTTCTTTAGACATTGACACTTGCAGGAGACCTGTGCACCTCTTAGCTCCTACTCATTGCAGGGCTTAAATAGCATCTTGGTCCTCAAGGTGACCCTTTCCACCAAGGCATTTCAATCATAGTTATTATGAGTCCCTGGGAATAATTCTCATAACTGTGGTAGTTATAATTTTTAAAAGCCAAAATTATTTGGAAAAGATAACCTCATTAAACTGTACTAGTGTTGAGGAAATAAACCACTTCACAGGCTCTTTGGGGGCAATAAAGATACGCATGATGCAACCTCGTCCCATCTGTGGCACAAAGGCATCACCAGTGCTCTGCAGCTGCTGTGGATATGGACCTTAGTACACTCAGGTGTAAAATCTGAGAATAATGCTGCCTTTTGTGCAGGTGACAGAAATGCATTAGCCTGATTCGGGTTACTTAGCTCTATCTGTGACAGATTAATCATGCTTTTAGTTGTAATTAATAAGTAGGTGACTGATAGGTACATACAGTGCATTTTAGAAAACCCTGTTCCTCTCCTACGTAGACTTGAAGACCTGTAAAGAAATTCTTTTCTGAGAGGCAAGCAAGACTACAAAGAATAGAGGAAGTGAGAGATAGTCTCCAGAGCAGCAGAAGCACATTTTTTGGTCCTTATCAACTTTTCTCATTAGGACAGAACAGTTTAGAGCTGATTGCTAACATTAGGGGCCAATGGGCTTTTGACTAACTTTTCAACTGTATCTTCTGATGACAACAGCAACCACAGTTCTGCTGGGTTTGCAGAGGCAGTGAGCAGCTCTGTGTCAGGAAATCAAGAATGGTCCAGCACTTTGAGCATCCAAGTAGGATCCCACAGAGGAATTTCCTCACTCCACTGCAAATTCCTTGGGTGAAACCCAGCATGCAGCTTGCTCTCCCAAACTTTCATCCCCTGGAGATGTGTTTCCTTCCCATTGGTTTCAATGAAGCTTTTGAGGAGCTGTGGATCTGAGTTTGAGCTAACCCATCTGAACAGTGGAGATATTAGATGCCTATGCAGCAGGGATGCTGTCAAGCTAAATGTATTAATGACTGTGAAATGCTCAGTTACAACCATAATAGGAGTGATAGCAATAAGGCAATAGATCATTGGAACTGATTTTGCATGGAAACATATGGTACAGAGGAGGATAAACAAGTGTATACGGAGTCTGCTGGCAGGTGTGAGCCAAATGTTAGGAGTTGCTTTCTAAACTGAGCAACAGCCAGCCTACCATCTGCTGTCCCTCACCTTCCCTGCCCAAGGCCTGATGCACGAAAGGAAGGAAGGAAGGATAGATGGAGCAGAGGTATAGTTGAGATTGCTCAGGTGAAAGAAAAAAGCATTGGCTTATAAACACTTCCATTTTTTTTTTAGGTCATTCCCTCTCAGTAGTGCAGATGTATGAAGGTACCTAGGCAATAGCTTTCTTAGCAATGATTAATCAGGCTCCTTGACTTCTTATTTGCTAGATGTTGGGATCAAATCTTAGTGCTTGGTAAAAGCAGGTGACCACCCTGAAAATTATTAATTGTTAATTTAATGGCTTAAAAAATAAAAAGAAAAAAAAGATGCAGTAAAATATACATTCAGAAAAAACACGAGCTTTTTTAGCTCTCTGAAGCATTTTTCTTAATTGCAAATCTCTTTACTATTCAGATATGCTTTATAGTCAGCACAAGAGAATAACAAGGGAGGAGTCAACCCACTCAGGCTGTAAGGAGCAGCTGCACAGGCCATGAAAGCACGAGCCCATAGTCCCACTTGAGATCACTGGGGTGTTTTCTGTGCTCTGAGAAGGAACTCTTTCCTCTCTGCTAGATCTTTTAGACGTTTCATCTCTAGAGGCATGTAGTATCTTCATCTGTTCTCCCTGCACTTCTATCCTTTGAATATTTCAGCTTTCTTCTTGTTTATTTCATACCTCTATAACTCTGTACTTCCACACCCCAACCCAACAATTTCCCTAAGAAAAGCTAAATAGCAACAGGGAATAGAAGTTGTCATTAAAGATCTCCTTACAGCTTTATGCCCATGCAGCAGCTAATGCAATAGGGCCTCAGTATTCATCTTCTTCCCAAGTTCTGCAGTAATGGGTAGGGTTTATTACAGTAATGTGGATGACTTCCAAAGGCCCTGGTTTTAGAACAAGCAATTTAGAAATAATTTTCTGAGGACACACAACAGATGTGTAGGATATCAGTCTCCCACCTCTCTAAAGCCTAGTATTTGTTAGACTGCATATTAGTCTAGAGCTAGATCGAGATTGCCAGTTCTAGTGATGCCATCATTACAAGACCTGTTTTCTCCAGCTATCATAAATAACTGCACAGCTCAGAATGCTGCTTCGACCACCATCACATTAACCCAGTGTTCTTCTTAACTCCAAGTGTTCTTCTCTGTTCAAACCCTTCTGCTGCTTCTTTGCTCTCTTCACATCAGATCAACTGGTTTCTATTGTGAAGGCCCTTCACTGCTCAATCCCAAATCATTGTTAAGGAACTCATGTACCCCTCCAAAATGTTTGTTATATCTATATTGTACACCTTTTTGGCATTCAGACAAGTCCCTGCGTACTCCTCCTTAGTGAGTGGACTATTGCAGTCCAAGGCATGGTTGCCTGGTCCTCCTCCTGTCTGTTTGCATCTCTCCGTTGTGCCTTTCTCTGCATGCATGTTGTAAGCTCTGTCATTAAGGGACTATCTCATTGCACTGGCATGCTCTGTGCAGCACCTGGCATATCCTTAGCCACTGACTGTGGCTCTCAGGTATCAAAGAAACAGGAGGTAACAATTGCTTCATTTACTGCCGCATGAAATAGCAAAGACAAGACACAGCTGGACATCCCTGCTCTGATCAGCAGCACCCCATTCCCTCAGCCAACTTTGTGGACACTTTCAGTCCCTGTGGATTCAATATATTCACCATAATGCCAGCACCTTCTTCCACTTAAAAAAAAATAAATAAAGGCAGCACTATGGCAAAAGTAGGAAAAAGTGATTTTGTTGCAAAAAATGCTATAACAAGAGAAAATTTGATTTGCACTCCCAGGAAATGTCCAAATACATTTTACTTATTTTTACTCTGTTTTTGAAACAGAGCATTTTTGTTTTCTCTCGAATGTCATCTCAGGGTTTTTAAACCAAAAAATGGCACAAGAAAAAACAAGTCATTCTCTTGTTTTGAAGTGTTTACGGGAAATAAGAACTTATTTTAGAAGTTAAAAACTATTTGCTTCAAGAATTTGGAACATTTGGAGAAAAGGCATTCAAAAAGAATCATCAGAAATTCTTGTAAGACAACACTATGTTTCCAGACTTGTTTAAAGAACAATGAAATAAGAGTGATTCTTTATCCTGAAATGTCTCCAGGGGGAGACAACACAGATAAAGGATGAGGCCGAGGAATTATTTTCTCCCTTTGGTATAAAAAAACTTAGAGACACCATATACAAAAACTTTTGACTTAGGTGCAGCTGATATGGAAATTGTAGAACAATTATGTATCAGCTAAAAATAAAGCAGTCTAAAAATTGAAAAATCACATTATAAACACAAATTATATGACAAATTTTTTTCCTTGGTATGGGCACAGCAAGGCTATTACTGCTTTTTGAAGTTACATTTGCAAATGACACAGCCTAGAAGTCATATTTTTCTGGAGCTGAGTAAGCTACAGCTTGGAGCCACTTGAAATCGATTAGACAAAGGCAGGTCAAGAGGTTGCCATTAGCAGTATCCTGGGAAGAGAGCTCTGATCAGCATGTACAGCTACATCCCACCAGCGGGTTGTGTGGCACAACAGTAAGGTAGCCCAGCTCTCACCCTTCCCTGATATTTAAAAAATTCACTTTGTTACAGCAGCTCCTGCACACAGGAAGCAGCTCTGTTCTATCACAAGGAACTTAGAGGAAGAAAACTGCTCTCCAGCAGAATGTTTGAGATGAGGGTGGGCCAGGAATTACTTTGGGTCACAAGCTTTATTGGCACATACAAACTCCTACAACAAGTATGAGATACAGAGCAGATAAGTACAGAAGGTATGGGTAAACTCAAGCATGGAAGTTTTTAGAGAGGATGTTTCTACATTTTTAATTTTATTTCCCTTTGAGGATGTCTACAAATGTGCAGGAGCACACATGCTCCCTCTGTTACCACAAATCCTCTTTTGGCACTGAGCAGAGCTGCTAACCTTTCCCTCCTAACCTCTCAGGCTTTGTAGCATGTTAACCAGAGGTACTCAACTTGTTTGATGGAGCTGACTCACTCAAAGTGGGCTCAGTATGTGGGCAGAGTGAGTTCACATCTACTGTGAAATACCACATAAATATATCCATGGAAAGCAGAGTGTAAGTGGGAAGGATGGGGTGTTGCTGAGAAACAGCTCCCCAGTATCTCTGCTTTGATATCGCTGTGTCTGGGGCTGAAAGGCAAATCATACACCAAGATATTGAGCTGGGCTCTGACATCTACTTCAGTAAGCCTGAGTAATTGCAAAGCACTCAAAGGGAGGTAGGAACAGCCTTAGAGGGTCACATCACCTATCATCTAACACGTACCATGGCTAGAGGCAAAAGTGAAGGAGTACAGGTTTAGAGCATTCCTCCTCCTCCAGTGGACAGAGAGGGACTGAGTATATCTAGTACATTTGAGAGTGCACCTGCATTTAAAGTAACATTAAGTAAGTCCTCTGGATATCCACAGGTACACCATACAGAGGCAGACATAAAGAGAAATAAGGACAAGGATCAGGCTCTGGAGATAAATATTCTTTTTATTGATTAGGCATTCATATAACCTATAGTGCTGCTGCTCCACCTTGCTTTAGGGGAATGACCAGAGAAAGGTTAAACAGACATCTTCTGCATCATATGTGAAATACAGCAGTTGGCAATCTCACCTACCATGTCATTAATCAGGCTAGATGTTTGTAATGATCCATTCTGTTCATAAAAGTCAATTATATAGCAGGTTCAGTTCAAAGAGTCCCATTTAAAGTGCAGATTTCATATCAATCTTACTGCAAGATTTTAGTTCAACCAACACAATTACAGAATGGATCACCTCATACACCACATATTTTGGAAACAATTACTGGTCTTTAAAAGGAAAGGTTACACTGCCCTGAAACTTCACAAGAGCTGCATGGTTAGTCTTCACCTATTCTCTTAATGCTAGAGGAGGAGGAAGCTCCTTGTGCCACAGCAGTCAAAATGAGCTCTGATGCAGACAGCTAGCATTTCCTTCCTGCAGCACTTCTGCAATAATAGCTGATGTAATTGTTCAAATTGTAAAAAATCACAAGAAAACATGGTACTTTTCTTGCCGACATGTAGCTACCTCCTATTCATCAAAAGAAATTACCACTTCACTTCCATAGATGTGATTTATGTGTTATACGCCCTTGCAAACCTCAATAATGACAATATTGAAGTCTCAAAAGAAGTGAAGAGCACAAAAGTGGGTTCCATAGTGTCAGTCCAGCTACCTTCACAGCTATCCATTTAAATCTGCTTGTTATCTTTGTCTTCAGGGAAAAGTAGTTATTAAACTTTGGAGCAGCTGGCATTTTTACTATCTCCGACTTCAAGTGATGTTTTTGTGTTAGCAACAAACCATGGCAAAAATGAATCTGAGAAATTTAATACAAGATATACATTCCATCAAATGCTAACTTCTGTTTTCAATGCAGCACATGGTTGGTAGCATTTCTATTTCCTTATTTACAAAGCACACAGGATAGCCCATTATAACCTGGGGTTTGCAGTGTTGGACAGTATTGGAGACCTAGATCTGAATGGAAAACCAAATCTCTAGCCAAACATTGCTCTGGTTTTTCAGCAAGGGATGAAACAACACACATGATGACAGCTTTTTAAGGAACAAGAATTTCTGTTCTGTACCTCAGAAAAGTTATTTACAACATTGGTGTTAAACAAAGGCTGACTTGACTAAGAAAAGCAACAGAGTTTAGATCAGATATCTGACAGAATCTCAGTGCAGCTAATCCTCATTTAAACTAATTTCCTTCCAGCAGAGGTGGGGGAACAAGCTCCCACAGGAATTAGATTATTTTGCCAATACCTGGGTTATGCTAAGGCACTACCTAGTCCTGTGCTAGAGAATATGGACATTACTCTGCACAGATTCCTACACATTTTTTCTAACATTCAGCTCTTGTCTTTAGTGTAAAGCTTAGCTTATCCATTATCTTCCTCTTTAGTCTAAATAAAGCTCTTTACATGATAATATAACTGCAGCTGATCAAAGCTGGGCTCAGCATCTGTTGTTTCATCCTACCCAGTTTTCTGAGAAGGCAAAAACCAGTAATATTTCAGTAAGGTTTCTTCACTGGGAAAGTAGGCTACAGGACTGCTCAGCTTGTTAAGCTTGGTGGCAGGGGAGCCCAGTCTTATATGCAGTGGAATTGAAGCCTCAGGTAGCTACATGACTTTCTTGGAAGGGTTAATCAGTTTGCAATGTAACCAAAGGAAATTGTGATAGCAAATGGGGAATAGAACTGCAGGACTTCAGCAATCCTCTCTGAGAGAGGAACAGAGAGCAGTCATCTCTTCTCAGGATCATTCTGTCTGAATTCTCTGCAGGACTCTGGTGCTTGAGTAGCTTCTTTTCACAAGAGAGGCTTGAGAAGCTGGTGACATTTTTTATTCTAGGAGAGAAACACTTGGAGGACTACATGATTATTGGAGCAATGAGGGGAAGCTGTATCACCCTCATTTGCAGCCAAATGAGCATGCAAAGCAGCAATGAGAGATCCAATTGCATCTTATCCAAACAGCTGTGGAAGCTCAAGCTGTTTGACATAAAGAGGAAAAGTTTCAGATGGAAAGTCTGAAGACCCTTGTCTTCGCTTAGTCCTACAGATGTGTTGAGAGTGTTTGATGGAAAAAGTTCTAAATCACATTGGTAGAGGAAGTATTAAAAATATCTCATAAATGGCATAGAACTGTGTCAGGCGAGATTGAATTTCAAAAAGGAGAAGCTCAGGAAA
Organism: Peucedramus taeniatus; assembly: GCA_013400575.1. Lineage (NCBI taxonomy): Eukaryota > Metazoa > Chordata > Aves > Passeriformes > Fringillidae > Peucedramus > Peucedramus taeniatus. The sequence continues at coordinate 169,544 of WBNO01025893.1, read as the reverse complement.
CCCTTCCCTAGTTTAGGGAAAGGTTCTTCACCCAGAGGGTGTCTGGGCACTGAACAGGCTCTCCAGGGCAGTGGTCAGAGCATCAGCCTGGCAGAGTTCAAGGAGCATTTGGACAGCACTCTCAGGCACTCTTGGGGATGTCCTGTGCAGAGCCAGGAGTTCGACTCAGTGATTCTTATGGGGTCCCTTCCATCTCAGCATATTCTATGATTCTGTGAATGCAGCAGCTGCAGTAACCTTGAGGTTTTCAACAAAGTGGGACATAGGCAAAGTGGCATGCTTTTCTCTTAGGTAGGATTGGTTGCATAGGACTACACCCTTGTCAATTCCCTTCCTCTTGTTTCCTTTATCTGACACTTTCCAAACATCCAGTTTGTGCAGTGAGAACAAAGGAGATGAAATGTTTGTAGTGAGATCCATGAAGCAGAGCAGTGCCAAGATCCTCAGGTGTCACATGGCTGCCCAGCTCTGGCGGTACTTTGGGTGGGAAGGTGTCAGCATAGTGTATGTTATCATACCTCACACAGAGAATGGCACTTTAGGAGACAGCCTGCAAACAATATCAATCTTGCTGAATAAGGAAGGGGCTTTATGTCATCTGCATATTGTGCCTCCATGTTTCAGGTCTATTTCACTCAAGTCCACAAAAAAATCCCCACTTTTGGTTCAGAAGATAAAGTAAAGGGAAAAAATTCAGTAGGCCAGACCTTTTCTGAAAAGGAATATTCATATTTCAGATGCATAGAATTGATCTACATGGGGAATACATGCTCTGAGAAAAAAATCAGTAGCATGGCATTATGTGGGAAGACCAGGCTAAAATATCTTTTTTTTTTTTTTTTTTTTTTTTTTTTGTTTTGTTTTGTGTTTTTTTTGTTTTGTTTTGTTTTGTTTTTTTTGTTTTGTTTTGTTTTGTTTTGTTTTGTTTTGTTTTGTGTAAGTCTATCTTTTAAGTGATGAAAAATCTAGAAGCCCAAGCTGGTATGGCTACTACAGCTTCGTGTTCTTGGGTGCAGCCAGTACTGAGGTTGAGCATGTATTCCCAACCTCACATACACACACACACACTAGGTTTAGATACACGTGTATACATATATACAAACATGCTTGACCAGATATGCAGATCAATGCAAAACATACAGCACTCATACAAAATTCAAGTGGCACCAACAGCCTCATCCTCTTTATCTGTTTGACTGACCATGATGAAAGCCTGTTATGGGAAAATATACGTACATATAGAGATATATACATGCAGAAGTGTCTCTGGTGGCTGGCCCAGGGACTGGCATAGGAGAAACTTCACAGAGGTACTGCGAGGGTTTGGGGAAGAGGCAAAGTTGTCCAAAGATCCTTGCTGCATGCTGCAGCTTGGAATTTATGATGGGTGCCTCTGGATGTTCTCCAGCAGCAAGGACTAGACAGAATAAGCACTGTAACCCAGGGCAATCCTCAGCAGTGATTCACCAGTGGGGGACACAGCCTAAAAGGCTTTGGATAGGTTTTCACAATAATTGAGGGCAGCGTCTCAATTTTTAATCAGACACTTGCATTATGACGGTGTAATTTGTTTACAACCTTCCTGAGAATCCCTGTAGTGTCTTTAGCCAACTTAAAACAAAAAGAACAAAAAAGAATACTGCAATAGGACTGCATACATTGGCAAACAGTACAGTGCCTTGATTTTACAGCCTCAGCATCAGCACCTCTTCCAGGACTGAAGCACCGATCTTTCTCCCAAATGCTTGGGATGGGAATTACCTAAGGTGACTTTGCAATACTAACTGACTAGTGCCAACTTTTAAAGTGATGACTACTGTGTAATCACAGTCCTTGGGCTGCCATTTCAGCTTTCTTTAAATTATTTCCTTTTTCTTTTCTTTCCAAATGCAAAAACATGTTGCTTGCCAGATTTCTTCTATAGCATGTCAGATCTCATGACACTGAAATAAATTGTATAAATGAGATCTAAGCAACAATGCTCTGTATTCCTTCTGGCATAGTCAGTCTGACCTCACCTCAGTCTCACAACTGGAGATGGGGAATTAAAGTCTCCATGTCAAACCTGGCACAACAAAGGACATGGCTTTGGATTTGAAGCTGAAAAATTTATTAGTGGATTACAAAGCAGATGTCTAGCAGCTCAGTGGTTAATACTGAGTGCAGGCTCAGCTGAGGTACAGGTTTATCAGACTATTGAGAAACAAAGGGCACAATTTCAGTGTTGCTTTAAGTCGGTTTGACCTGGCACATAGGTTAGGAGGAAGAAAAGTCATACTCAGTAATTAGTTCTACCTAGAGATGGTCACCTCAGTTTCTCCCTTGTGCTGGTACATCACACAAAATAATAATGAATCAGATCTACGGCTTTATCTCACCTAAACAATTCCAGAACAAATTAAAATAAAAAGGAGGTTCGGTTTTAAACCAAATAAGTTCCTTAATCCTGCTTATGGTGTGGTTGTGCAAAGGTTTACAAGGAAAATGAGGACAAGGAGGCAGAAGGAAATCCGTACTGTGTCCCTGCAGTGTAAAGGACAAAGAGTGACCATGAGCCTTCACCATAAAGTGACTGTAGTCCTCCCACTGGGCATACCTGCAATGCCCCTCTTGTTCCTTGTTGTGTGACAGAAATTCACACAGAGGAACGGAACCCTTCACTCCTCTCCAGCTGTCCTACATTTCAAGGTAAAACATACTGGATTAAATTTTTCTGTTAAATCTTCCTGAAGGGTCATTAATTTATACTATGAGCCAGTGCCTCTGAGGTGGCTCAGTCTTAGAAATTGATATTTAAGGTCTGGTTTCACCTCTTACACTCAGTCAGTCAAGAGTGACTCTGCTCATGACTGTGGCAGCACACTTGGGAAATGGCCCTTTAAAGTACACTTTCCAAAATTATAAACAAAAATGCCAACTCTTATTTTTTCACTCTGCTTTTTCTAGATTTTAAGATTTCCTTCCTGTGAGCAGCATTTTTTTCAGAGTGCACAACACTATCTGGAACAGTAGGAAGGAACCTAGCCTACATACAGCAATGCTTTTATACTCTGTCTGGTATTTCCCACTGGCAGCATAAACCCAGTTATTTCTTGGCTCATCCTTTCATTAGTTATAATCCCATTGCATATATTATTCATAAAATAATATGAATTCATATTTTCAGTAAGAAAACATATATTGGTGGCCTTTTATAAATCATCCTCAAATCAATCCTATTTTCCCACCACTTGTTAAACCAAGTTGGGTTTGTTTGGGTTTTTAAATTAATTTTCTGCTACGGCTCATTTAATTTCATTTTGTATAACCTGATATGTACAGAGTAGAACAAAGAAAATATTTGAATCTATTTATACACAATTAATAGAAGTGGTATATTCATGTCTTTTATAGATGGCTTTAATTTTCACCATATCACACTAAAATGTTTTGTAAAAGCAAAGTATATTTTCCCTGAATGAAAAATTTAAACTGACAAAGCATCTACATACCAGGTGGGTGTCATTATTACCTTTTACCACATACCAATACTTAGGAACCTATTAGAGCTGGTACACACAAGTATTAAGCAGTTACAGTGACCCACATACAGATACATATACAAAAAAATTTAAATAAAATCGAGACTCCACACTTTGCTGTGGTATAACCTAACTCTTAGGGCTGCCACAGTTTGGTACAAACTGGCCCCACAGCTGAGATTCCATTCCCCTACAGTGTGTCTGGTATGAATTTAGGTAAGTTATTTTTACTCTTTGCCTATTTTGTGTAGAGTAAATGAGGCTTGCAAGAGTATCTAAGAATTTTCCAATATGCAGGAAAAATATTCTTTGCCTTTAGGATTTTTTGGGAATCATTCTGACCTGATTATCTTCCTTAGCTATTTCTGCATCAAACATGGCTTCTGACTGAATCAGAGCTTAAGTGACAGTGAATTTATCATGTCCCATGATAGTTTTTCCAAGGTTTAAATACAAACCTGAGCCTTATTTTAATCTACAGTTGTCTAAATCCAACCCATTCTACAATATTAAAATTCTATTTCCTACCACAAAAATAATCTTTGCATAGGGTGTTGATTATCATAATCTAGTAATTACTTTGATATTACACCCACTACAAAATAATTTCTACTTTGGAAATGCACTTTAGAGAGACTGAGGCTCTCTGAGCACTAAATGTGAGACAGGGCATCTTCTAAAATTCAAATTATTCTCCAATTTCTTTCAGTTCTTGGGCCTCTTATTTAGGACATTCAGTTTGAGCACTTTGATTTCTTCAAGAGAAGGAAGAAGTCTCCCAAATGCAAACAGTATTTTCTCTAATCTAGACAGAATTAATTTTAAATCTGCCCAGGGCCTTTAAATAAAAACTACCATTTCCAAGTCAATTTTGCTTGTTGCTGAGGAAATACGAAGGGTATTAGGGCTATCAGGAGACAAACCTCTATTTCATTTAGTTATTTTCCATGTTTTAAATTTCTCTTTCTTAAGCTTTGATTGCCTGTGACCCTTTTAGGTAGACCCATCATCCTCAAGGATTTATGGTTTATTGTTGCTAATCCCAGGCCAGGTCCTCTCCATTTCCATTCTCTGAATAACCCAACAACTTTTGGTTAGCTCTTCTCTTCTTCCCTTTATCCCGCCTTGTCTTCCCACCACGCTCACACCCCATCTGCTCCCACAGCACTGCCAGCATTTCCCAAGTGATGCCAGTCTAGCTGGAATTGCAATGCTAAAAAAGCCTCTGGAAAATATCACTTCCAGCTATACAAATAGCTGCTTATCTGCTTGCTCTCTTTGTCTAGATGCTGAGGAAGAAAGTAACCAACCAGACTTCGGCAGGAGCCAGAGAGATTTCTCTCCTTCTCACTAAACTTATGTCCAGCCCTCTTTTTTTTTTTTTTTTGCACAGAATTAGTATGGAAATTGGATATAGCAGAGCCTGATCTGAACTTTAGATGTCCTTTTTGTTACCTTTAGTTAAATTATGTCAAGAAAGGGAGGCAATATGGAAAAAAATGGCCCTGAAGATGCCCTTACCTCATGGTCCTGCTTTGTTAGGCTCTCAGGTCCATGGAGGGATGCAGAGGTTCATATGAAGAGAACATAAGAGTAGTGGTTTGCCAGGATAATGAACAATTTGAGGGGGTTAAGGTCTGCTGCTTTGCCACAAACCTGGCTTTTCTACCAGGAGCTTTGTCACTCCATGAAGGAACCAGCCAATTAGCTCAGCATTTTGTCTCTCTGCATGTAGCATTAATTCTGCAGACCTAGGCTCTTCCAAGGCTGCAGCTTCTGGGAAAAGAACAGGAAACAACCACACATTTTCAAGATACTAAAGGGAAATAACTTACATGACTGCATAGGAGAAGAAAAGAAAAACTTCTGTCTCTAACAGGTCAACATCTGATGATGGGAACACTGATTTCTTTCTGTCATGGAAACCACATGCCTGTTACTGGATTAAACAACTGTCTCTATAGATCAAGGCACATGGAAGAATTGCAGTGATCCATCATAGCTGTTCAGACATGTTCTCTTTGCCTTCAGGAAAGGATAGCCCTGCATGTCTGAGAAAATATTTGATCCTAACTGCCTTAAATACAGCCAGGGCTGGAGAAAGCACCTTGTTTAAAGAAAAAAGTATTCTACAATGTTTGACTCAGTGGTCACAGTACTCTGAAACAAAAGAGAATGTATTTCTCCAAATATATTTTTTTTTGGCCCAAATATTTTCAATTAAGTCCCCAAGGACAGGAGCACAGTGGCAGTGTCACTACCTGGCTGACAGCAAAAGCCATAGGCTACTTCAGAATTTCAGTTTTCCTTAAAAATGTATTAAGGGAGTTAATGGTCTTGGCTGGGGAGTCATAAAATGTAACTCTCTGATATGAAATGCCTTATGATGCCTATATAAAGGAGAACCATTTATACTTTACCAATAGAAATACAGCTGAAATTGTGCCCTGTCCATGGGCTTTTCTCCCCAGCTGGATGCCATTGGGAGTTTTCTTTTTCCATTAAGCTAGGAAACTGTTCTTGAAAATCAAGAGTAAGGTTCTTCTTCCATAACTCACAAAATACGAGTAAGGAAGGGAAATGGCACTGCCCCAGCTGTGCCCCCTTAAAAGGAGGAATACAAACAGATGTAGTACATGTAAAAAATATTACTGTCATACTACATCTGTTAATTTTCTCATGCAAAATTTAAAAAACCCCATGAACATCTCTTGAAAATACAAATCATCATTCATTATCTAGCCAGGAAAAATAGTGTTTTGAGTTCATCTTACTGAACAAGCAGGGAACAAGCCTTTAAATTGAAATAATAAATGTAACTTCACCCATCATTTTATTAGCAAGCAAAATATGATCCTAGTCTTTCAAAGTGTCAAATAAAACCCAAAAGCAAAAAACCAAAGACTACTACAAGATAAATGCACATGCCTAGCTGTTCTGAGGGGAGTAAAAGAAAATGTGACTCTTAAAGCTTTAAAGAATGTTTCTGAGATTTCTATGGTGGCATACAGATATGTTCAATGAAAGAGATTTTAGCCAAGATGATAAGATCTTGTGCCAGCTAATGGAGAGAACTGCTCCCAAACAACTCAATGAATTGTGCAACACATCACATGCATCAGCAAAACTCATCACATCAGGATTTAGAGGCAAATGATCACATCTGAACCTAAAAATCAGCTTCAAGGGCAGGCAATTCAATGTTCCTGCTAAGTAAAGCTTCATGTGGGAACCACACTGCAGATGAAGGAACCCAAAAGAAGGAATTCAAAAGTCCATATGTTCATTTCCATGGAACTGTTTTGCATTTGCATTTTGCTTGAAAGATTACTGGCCTAAGGATTCTTGTTAAAAGCTCTTATGCAACAGCAACACAACTCAGGCAGCAAGGATGTTGCATTTCAGGGCATTTCTTGCAAAGCTATTTCAGGCAAATGATGAGTTTTAACTCCGAACCTTGTGCTCATCAGCCCTCTGAATTTTCAGATTGTGACTGCTCAGCATTTTCTGAAAATCAGGCCGCAGGAAGTACCTCAGATTTAGCATTCCAAAGTTAGGGTACGGATCATCACCAGACATTAAAAACCTGATCCAAGTTCTACCTCTGCCTTCTTAAAATATTACCATGTTCCCACAGCCTCGTGCTGCAAAGAGCTATCTCAGCTCCCATCTACAACTGCTAGGGAAATAAGGCTCTGACAGTCAGGGTACTTTACCCAAGGCATGAGTATAAGCCAGGCAGGGACAAGATTGGAGTACAACACTTGCCCAAATCCCACTCCTCCTCAAGCTAAATTACTCCTTTATATTCTGTGTCTTTTTTAGTGATTACTGAATTTCTTCATGCTGTTCTCCAAAGATTACAGAGTTTCTGTTCAAACTTTCTTGAAATAACTCCAGCTGAAGTCTTCATATTGTTTAAATTTATCCATCTGAAAGATTCAACTATACATTATTCAGATAAGAGTTTTCCAGACAGGGTTGATGAAATCAGCTGGAGAAGAGAGACACAAATGAAAATTTTAAACAAATTTAATACCTGCATTGTAAAGGGTAGACAAGGTGTATGATCACAGTTGATTTCATTTATTAGAGTTTTTGATCCTAAAAAGAGAACCAAGATTTTGGCCCTACCTCTATTATAATGAGTAGGAGGGGGCTTTAATTTGGTGGGCTATGCAGAGTGTTTCTCAGTATTTCTGCCCAAAAATCTGCTAGCAGAATTCCTTGATAACCTGCAGAGATCCTGATACCCCTGAGCATTTGCATTTAGGGACTGTATTTCTGAGATAACATAAGTCCCTGAACAGCCTGGGGGGAACAGGGGATGGAAGTCCATTTCCTCTGGTCAGTGGCCAGTGTTGGGGAGGAGCAACTGTTGAGCTAAGATCTCCATTGAAGCACAATTTACAGGGCTCTTTAGACCATTTCTATCCCTTATAACTGATAAATGAATCCAGTGATCCCTCCCTGAGCCTGATGTTGATAATTGCCTCTCACCAGTATCTTTGGATTTAGTATGGAGTCCTCTTTCTTCATGCAGAAGATACCTGCATCTGCTCACGCTGTAGCATTTTTCCATCTTCCCTATTCCAACCTGGCACACTCAGGTGAATAAACACAAAGGGATCAGAGAAAGGATTTGAGGATTGAAAGTGAAGAGTTGAGCAGAAAAAGCTCAAAGGGAGGAGAACTGAGAATGTTTTGGAAGGTTCTTAATTTTGCTTTCCAAACACATTCAGTAGTTAAATTGAAAATGCCACTATATACTTCCCCTACTGCAGCCTTTAAGCTTTCTGCATCCAAGTTAAAGAGCAGACACACAGCCCTGTGGTGGCAGACAGCTAATGGAAGAAATTTTGGAAGAGAAATATGGAATGGAGCAGCTGAGGCTGGAGGTCTGGGGAACAGCTTCTATTGGGTTTACATGGCAAGGTTTTGGCAATCAGGGGGCTACAGGGTTGGCTTCTGTCAGAAGGCATCCCCATGTCAGATGGAGCTTATTCCAGCTGGCTGCAAGATAGACCTGACACTGGCCAAAACTTGACACTGGCAGTGCCTCTGGGATAACATATCTAAGAAGAGGTAAAATAAAGCTGCACAGCAGCTGGGAGAGAGGAGTGTGTTAAACAACAGTGCAGACACTGAGATCAGTGAAGAAGCTCTGTCTGGAGAAAGACAGTTACTGACAGCTGATCTGCTTTGTCAGCTTATCACTTCTTCCTCAAATGTTTCCACTCCTTTGGTGATGTCCAAAGGATCATGATGTAAGCCATATTTCATTGAAAACCCTTGCTAAGAAAATAGAGGAAGAGGAACAGGACAGAGTAGCTAGAAACAAGACCATTCACAACTAGCTACAAATATTTCTGAGTGATGAGGAAGGACTGAGGTCTTCAATCCGTTTCTCTCTTTTCCTCACAACCACGTGAATTGCTGACCACAGAAAGAGAGTGATTTACATTTATATAATTGAAAAGCACATTATCACTCTTTGCAGTAGCACAGGCATTTGCTTTTTGTAGGCTTGCATAGGAACTCAGCACTGAAGTGGATAACCCCAAATTTGGAAAGCATTACACACATAAACACAATACATTGCATGCAACTCTGTCTCCAGCATTTAAAAAACCCCATCACTTTCTTTTAATCTTCAAGAAGAAAATTTCTGCTAATCCCCATCATTAATTACCATGCTTTCTCTTCCACAGCATTTTTGAACGATGGTTAAGAAGGCACAGGCCCATGCTAGAAGTATACCCAGCAGCTAATGCACCAATTGGGCACAATCGAGAAAATTACATGGTCCCCTTCATCCCTCTTTACAGAAATGGAGAATTTTTTAAACCCTCAAGAGAGCTGGGGTATGACTATGAATATCTGCAAGAACCAGGTAATATCATAATTTTGGGTGTAAGGGGAAATGTAAAATTTGTTACCTATAACTTGGAATATGTCTGTCACATGAGAAGATAAAAAAAATCTTTATAATTCCAGATTTTTTCCTGAATATAGTCCCTAATTGTACCTGCTTGCTCTCACATTTCTGACTACATATATCTGATGGGTGAGCAACCAGATCATGGGTCAGGCACAAAGGGTTACAGGGAATGGGGTGACATCAGACTGAGGACCTGTCACTAGTGGGTTCTGCAGGCCTCCATCCTCAGTCTTGTGCTCTTCAACATCTTCAAAAATGAGTTGGACACAGGACTGGAAGGGATACTAAGCAAGTCTGGAGACTATACAAAACCAGAAGGAGCTGTTGACTCCCTCAAAGGCAGGGAGGACCTGCAGAGTGAGCTCAGCAAATTAGAGAACTGGGCAATCACTAATCATGTAATGTTCAAAAAAGGGGAAGTGTAAGATCCTGTGCCTGAGATGAGGCAATCCTGGATGTATGGACAGACTGGGGAATGAGATGCAGAAAATACTTAGTCCAGGTGCTGGAACATAAGCTCATGAAACAGCCGATCAAGACCAGAAATACATATACATATTTTTAATCAGACATTAGTTTCCTAAACTTCTCTTATTGCTAGAATTGTACAACTCAGACAAAGTGGCAAATACCATGACTTTCATGAATTCTGAATCCTGAAATTGTACTGAAAGAGAAAGGAAATGGTAAAATAAGTACCATCCAATAATTAATTTCTGTTGCCTCTTGGACACTTGCCTTTTCCTAGGGGAGAACATAGTCCTCAGAAAAAGGAAATCCTATTAACTTCTGCCCATGTTTTTAACAGAGGTAAGGAAAGTGGCTCCTTAATTATTCTGAAAGATCAACACAATGAATAAAATTCAACCTTGTTCAGGAAGCCCAGATAATCCTCAGATGTCACTCAACCCCTTGTAAATCTCGCTGAGAAGAAGCAAGCTTAAGCTATTTCTGATCTGGAGGGAAGAACTGGTTACAAATAGGAAATGGTTGGACTCTCAAATTACAGAAACAGATTTTCTCACTGTAGTGTATAAACACAGACTTTTCTTTAGGAGGAGAGAAAGTCTGTAATTGGCAAACAGGAAGTACTGGACAAGTAAAAAAAGTGTATGAAAGAAAAAAAAAGGCAGTATAAAATATCTGGGTGCTCAAGAAATGGCAGCATTTTTGCAGATCTTCCAGATGAGGAAGAAGAAGCAAGGCAGAGGAAGAGAACAAAACAGAATGAGGAATGAGCACACAAGATCTGACCCCATCCTATTCTCAAAACCTGTCTGTTTGCTCTTAAAGAAAGTGGTTTGGGGTGATTTTGGTGGTTCTGGGTTGACAGTTGGACTAGATGGCCTTGGGGGTCTCTTCTAACATTGATAGTTCTGTGATTCTGTGAAGAGCAGCAGTTCTGAGTTACAGTACCAGCAACTTAGAAGAGATGAAGTAGGACTACACAGAGCAAGAGGAGGCTGGTTACAAGAAATAAAACTTGGAAACAATCCAATGACAAAATGGCTTTTTAATGCTAAATTATATTGTTGTTGTGTCCCTGAGGAAAAACTGATGCCTGTAGCTCTGCCTTCCACTGAAAAGCAAATCAGTGTGTGAGTACATAGTTTTAATTGCAGCTTCATTTATTTTTATATTTATGACAATGCTAAAGCAGAAGTGGTGTCAAACAGTGTGTATGGAAATCCATCCCTCAGGACTCCAAGGCACATGTCATAGTGTAGCTACTGGGGAGCTGCTCTGAGCAGAAGCTGGAGCAGACACCCAGCTTTCCCTGACATGAGAACCATGAGCTGTAAAATGACCACAACCTACAGAGCTGCCTGAATATAAACATGAGTTAGCATCAATAACAGAGATTTGGAAGACTAATGGCACCATGTAACAATAGCTGTCAAAACAAGTTACTGTGTTAAGAGCTGTTTCAAGAGTTATATTTCAGCACCTGGATTAAGTTTTTTCTGTATTTTTTCCTTCTTTCAGAAATGAAAACAGATGAATTTACAGATGCAGTCTTGACTTTTGCCCAGAAAATCTCCCTCTCTCAGTGGGAAGTTTTATACAATCACAGAATCATTTAGCATGGAAAAGACGTCTATGATCATAAAGATCTTTTAAGATCATAAAGATCATAAAACCAGCACTGTCAAGCCCACTAAACCATACCCTAGCACCACATCCAAATGATTTTTGAACACTTCCAGGGATGGTGACTCTATACTTCCCTCAGCAGCCTGTTCCAGTGCTTGACAATCTTTCCATTAAAAAAGATTTTCCAAGCTGTAATAATGAGGAGACTGATAAAATCTGTAGGAGCTGGGAACTTTTCACCACTACAAAGACACGTAACCGTGCCTTAAAGCTGACTGAGGGACTCCATAACTTGAACCTCTCCTAGCTCATCTTTCTAGTTTTGATTGTGGAAGTCTCACAGGTACTTTTTATGAACATCCAGAGGTACACAACCAGTGAACAACAAACACACAAGAAATGGCAGAAACCAATTATCCCACTCCCCCTTCACACCTAGTTTAAAGACTTCTCTACCCCTGCTAATTCCGGGGCCATGATCCTTTTGTCCCTCTGACTCAGGTGTACCCCATCCAACATGAGCAGGCCTGGTGCTTTGTAAGCCACCCTGTGGACAGAAACCCAAAATTCCACCTATGGCATCAACCTCTTGGCCAAGTATTGATCTGTTGAGTTTTCCAATTCCTTTCAGTATTTTCTGAAGGAATAAGGAAGAATACTATCTGAACTCCTACTCCTTTAACTGCCCTGAAGTCCTTTTGGATTATCCTGGGACTTCCTCCTTCAGTCTCATCCCTACCCACCTGGAATGCTAATAGAGGGTAGTCAGGGGGCACACCAAATCAGAGCACAGTGCATGTAACAGTATATTCTTGGAAGTACCATGACCCAAGAGGATATATGGATTGTTTTTCTGGGCACAAATGAAAATGCAAGATAACAGGAAGACATTTACAGCCTTTGTGGGGGTACAACATTCTAAATACGGTTGAGTACATGTCAATCAATCCAGATGCATAATGAGCATTCAAAAATAAACCACCATAGCAGTTCCCAGAGAAGGTGCCCATAGAGGTGCTCTTTCTTTTCCTTACTAGCTAGTAGTTACTGCTAATAATGGTCTTTAGACCTAATAATTGAGAGATGTGAATTCCAAATCCTCCTTAGACCAAGTGGACAAGTATTCCTATTTTTAAAATTCAAGCCAGCATGTTGTTGGATGCATTTTGAACAGGTTTCTTTCCAGCCTCTGCTGTGAAGTGAGAGCCCTGTATGGCAGGGCCATACAGCTCATATGGTTATGAGCTAACCATAGCTCATTAAGCCATAGCAAGAAAAACAGACACACACACACACATTCATATCACAAAGAAAGAAGGCAGCTGATCATCTAACAGTGAGAAGCTGCCCTGGATTCACCAAAAAAAAGAGGATTTGTTGTGCAGAATGACCATAGAATAGTTGTCTACTGCCTCTCTCCTCACAGGAACTGTCAAAGCAAGTGGAATGCAGGTTCACAATTAGTGAAAGGAAGCTTTTTCCCCACCCAATATGTAGTTAAGGCAGGGATGTTTTTGCTGCTAAAACTTGTGATAAAAGTTCAAAGAGCAGCTTGAAAAGATATGGAAGGAGAAAAAAAATCCTCCAACAACCATTACACACAACCACACCACATCTGGTTAAGGAAATCCCTGACCTGCAAACTTTTGGAGGCTGGGTAAGTATTTTGTGAAAGCATTGTAATAGACCTGACCTTTTCTTAAACTCTCCCTAATGTTCTGCCTCAGTTATTGTTGCCAAAGGATGCTGAGCTAGCAGGACCTTTGGTCATACAGTATCAAACTTCCTGGGTCACAGTCTGAAGTCTTGACAAAACCATGAGGAACACTGGGGACAGTGAACTCTGTGCCAGCCTTGGACATGAAGATTGAGAAACTGACTATCAGGGCTGAAGAGATTTGTTTAAAACTATTTGTGTCTCTCAGACAATTTCTACCACTCTTGTCTCATTATACTCAGCCTTCAGGTATTATCTATTATCTATTACAGAACTTCCATAAACTGACAATACATTGCATCAAGTAAAATAATCTTTCTTTTTCTGTTTGATTTTTCAAGCCCTTCAGTCTTTTCAAGACTTTTTGACACCCTATCTTCAGCAAGCCCATAAGATCTGGGCTTGGTTGGTCGGAGCAGCTGTGTTTGGAGGCATTGTTACTGCTGTGCTCACAGGGCTCATCAGGGCCTGCCAGAAGAAAAAAGGAGGAACTTCTTCAGAGATACAACCCTTGCTCATAGAAAGTGAAGATTACAACAATATAAGTTATCAGTCCAATTTCTAGAGGCCTCCAGTAACTCAGTCATGTTACTAAGGGGCTAATCAAGCAGGCAGTGTTTGATTGATGTTTAAAAATACCATGTTGAGGTGTGCTGCAGAAGCAGGATGAGCAGTCTCAAGTCTCTTTTTAACCTCCAATGTTGTAGCATCTTATCAGATCCACTCCTAAAAAAAATCTCCCAAATCCAACATAAGCTACGATGCCACCCAAAGAACACCATGTATTTCCTATGCTTGATTAAATAATGCTCCTATGAAACCAGACTGGCTTGTGTTGTGGATTTAATATATAATTCTCTTATTTTTGCTTTTTAACAACTGTAAATTAGATCTAATTCCGCTGTCCAACCCATGTGTTTGGCACACAGATATAGACACAGGTGCCTGACTGCATAATTGGTGCTACATCCACTCTGTGTTTGAATGTAGGAGCAGAAAGAGCCCTTTAGTTCAGTTAGCAAAGTATACAGTGACTGAGCAGACTGACTGTCCCATAAACAAATTTTCTTCTAGTATAGCATAGCATTTTCCCTCCAGCTCCTATAATATCCTACATTTGTCCTTGACTGAATGCCATCAGCAGACAAAAGGAAGCTCAGAAACCACTCACTAAATACTCATTAGTTGCTGTTTTCTATACTGCCTCACATTTATCTGAGGAGCTGGGTGATTTTTAGGACAGGAAACATGGTCTCACCATGTCCACCTTTGTTCCACTTGACTTAATGACTGCTCACATTATGGCTGACTATTGGTTGCTCAGTATGCACAGATTCCACCAGGTGACCCACATATAACAAAACAAAATGTGGTGGGTTGACCCTGGCTGGACAGAAGGTGCCCACCAGAGCTACTCTATCACTGCCCTCTTCATTCTGCATGGCACAGATAAGATACAGAAAAGTTCACATGAAAAGATAAGGACAGAGAGAGATCATTCACCAAATACTGTTATGAACAAAACAGACTTCATTTGGGGAAATTAGTTTAACTTTAATTTCCTGCCAATCAAAAGTCAGATTAGGATAATGAGAAATAATAACAATAATGAAAAAATATGCCTTCCCCAACCCCTCCCTTTTTCCCAGGCTCAAATCCAGATTTCTCTACAATCTTCTTGCCAGCACCACACGGGGATGGGGAATGGGGGCTGTTATATCTAAGATGTAAAGACCCATTCAATCTACAGAGGGAGAATGAAAATCCTGTAAATTCCATGGGGCTTCCCAGGAAGAGTCTGCTGTTGGAGTCTAGAGCTTGTATGCTTCTGGGGTCCCCAGTCCTGGAGTTAGAACCTGACTGGAATATATTGGAATTGTGAACCTTAAAAATCCCAAATGTTCAGCTGTTGCAGTCTGGGACTGACTGGCAGAGCAGTGACCCCTGGTTGGGTGCTTACCCTGACAGAAATGCCACTCCTGTGTTGCATTAGATGTCTGCTGAAAAAAGTGCCATTATGTAAAATATTTTCGTGTCAGTAAAGTGATATCATCCTTTGAAAAGTTGCTCTCATAGAAAAAGCCTAACTGTATTAAGCAAGTTTATTTCAGTCTTTTTAGTATTCCATGGTGATAGCATTTTATTTTCACACCGATCAAGTTAATTTTTACCAGATGTCACCTGTTTGCAAAAGACATGGCCAACAAGTCACTTCTGATTCAGCTCTTCAGCTGTTCATGTCTCTCCACAGATCATGAGTGTTCCCTGGGCCTCCCTCCTTTTGCCATGGCAAATCATCATGTGTGAAAGGATCAAAGTGAAGCTTTGGCTCATTAGGTTTTCTAAACCCTACTTTTTGGCAGCTCTTGACCATCCCTTCTTCCTCAAAACCATGGAATGCATAATTTATACTTGTGACCAAACTCATGACCTATTAGTGAAAGTCTGTTTATGCTCTGCCCAGATCATTTACAAATTCACAGGCAGGCTTTTTCCTTTCCCTTTTCTTCAGTGAAGGATCTAACAGCCCTTTTTCTTCCCCTGGAAGTTTCATCACCAAGAACTCAAACTATCTCTAACTGCTGAAAGAGAATTTTTATCCTTTTCATATTTGTAGGCATACCCACAAGCAATTTTCCCACTCACCATAAGACCTGGAGACCACATCTGCTTTGAGAGGGAACAAAGAACACAGGCCTGTTTCCAACAGTCAAGATGGTCTGTGGCCAGGAATAGATAGCACAGTGTATATTAATCTTAGTAACTAGGACAGAATTCACACAAGCAACACCTGCTGGTTCTTGTCATCGTTGTGGTGTCTCTGCTCTGATCAGTGGCCTGATGCCAGCGGGGAGTCAAACCCCTTCAGAGGTGTATCTGACTCCAAGCACATGGAAGCGCAGCTGCTTCTCTTTTCTGGCAAAGCTGTTTAAGTTCCTTTGGCATGGGAAGCAACCACCACTCTGCCAGGTGTGGACTGACAGCACCAACCTAAAAGCAACTGTTCTGGGACAGGAGAAATTGTCCTGCAGACATGCCTTCTCTTTGGTTTTTTGGGGACCCTGAATCTTAGCTTGGACCAGCCTGGACTACATTTTGGATGGGTCAGAAAGAAGGACAGGCCTCATTTATCACCATGGCACTAAATGTTTTCTTGGCCACCAGCACTTCCAGGAGATGTTGCGCTTTCTTGTCTGCAAGCTACAAATGCAATGGCACATTCTTTTTCTTCTCAGGGTCATGCTTAGGGTTGTGTTTACTTCTGTGCTCAGACATACGTTGAATTAAATGTTGAAGGACCTCTTCATAAATGCTTTCCTGAGATGGAAGCCAAAGCTGCATTTTTTTTTTAATTGGGAATGAGGTAATGCCACGAGGCTGTGCTTGCAATGTGATCTCACTGAATCAGAATGATCAGAGTTTAAACAAAACCTTGTCTTTACCTTTTCCTCTGTCTTGCCAAGAAACTTCCCATTGCTGTTAGGGAGTTGGATCAGGCTTGGGGAGTTTATCCTGACAGGATCAATGCCAAAAATAGGGCATTACAGTACTTGGTGCTTGAAAATCTAGATCCTGTGTATGTACACCAGGCAACCAATAAACCTTCACCCAGTGGGCATTAAGGTCAGGCTTGTACAAAAGTACTTGTTAAATGAGGAGCCCACCAGTTTAAATGTCCAGGGAAGTATTTGCAGCATCATCACCATGTTGTTTCACCTAAAAAAAATTAAGAAACCTAGAGCATACCTGATACCTTCATCACAAGGTACTCAGCTTTGCATGTCTCTGGCCTTTGCAAGAGACTGATACCTCTGTCAAGTTTTTCATTTTCTACCCTGATCTCTTACTTCCTCAGACTGTTAAGAGTCACATTTAGTCAAAGCAAGACAATTAACAGCTGTCAGTCTTTTTCATTCTGTTCTCTCTTTCACATTTTACCCAAATTTGTATTTTTTGCACCTGGCCTCTTCATTGAGTAAAATCTGAAATTCACCATCTGTGTACCCACATGCGTATGGATGTAAATTTTGAATCGGTCTCCATAGTGAGCTGAAAACTGGCAGCAATGAGACTTTGTCATTAAAAATGGCCTCTAAGTGTAATTTTTGTAATAAGTTTTGAATTAGATATTAAATAACTCTTATAACTACAAAACCAACTTATTTCTGCATATTCATCCTCTACCCATTAGGGCTTTCTGGTATCCCATTTCATAAATGGACATTTCCCCCAGAGTTCTGTCCATTACCTTCTTCTCTTGAGAGCATCAGTTATGCAGAATTCACATGATGCCTAAGGTTCTAGAAATATGATTGATTAATAAAATATGTAGAAAAACAAGCACGTTCTCCACATACAGGATAAAAAGGATAAAAAGTCCTCTTTGAAACAAGAATTTGGCAGCAATCAATCATTCTGGACCCTCGCTGTGACTTAGCACTTCCAATCATATCCCTTCATGAAACTTGACTCCCTCTCCTTTCATCCCAGACTGCATTGTCTTATCTGACCAGAAAAGGGATCCCTGGGGGCTCAGTGGTGGGACTGTCCCACAGTTTTGAGGCTGGCACAGTAGTGGTGATGACAGGCATGGTGGTGTATGTACAGTAGTGTACATACAGATTTTAAAGGAACTTGGGTATATAAAAGCACCCCCTTCTTTTCTTCACTGTTTTCTAGTAAAAGAAACATTCTCAGGCAATAATAAGCAAATAAGGATTTTTCAGGTCAATTACATATTTTCAACAAATTTTCACACATTTTCCTGTAATCAAAACAATGTTAAAATGCTTCTGGTTTGAATTTGCTTCTGAATTCTTGGAAAACTTAAGCACAACCATTTCAAATGTGCTACATTTTCAAACTGGTGTACATCTTCCCAAGCACTTTTGACAGCAGTGCCATAAATATAAATAGTCTGCAGAGCCTCTTAACTCTTAGAGCAGAGCCATGAACAAAGCTTTTCTTTGCCTTGCATACAAATACAACTTTCCTTGTAATCAGGTTCTATTTTTCCCCACCAGTGACTAATGATAGGAAATTTTCTACAACACTAATCTCTTTACTTACCTTCATTCCTTTGTGCAACCTATTACAAATAAATAGTCTGTACATACCACAGAAGAAAATATATTTCTGGAAGAAGTGCTAAAAGATTAAGTTCTTTACATATGACCTCTTCATGCAAAGACAATAACAAAAAAAAAAAAAAAAGCTGGCTATTTTGTCACAGAACTGAACGTATCAGGAAGGCATATTAAAAGCTTGAAGGCCTGGACCATCTTCTCATAAATTTATGAACGATTGGCAAGGTGGTGCTCTGATAAATTTACTATGGACTGATTACATTGTCAGATGACCTGTATGAAATATACACATGGTTAAACAGCTTGAAAAATACAAAATTATCAAAATTACAGTATTTGTATACAGAAATTCTTAATGGTGCAATTATGAGAAAATGTGATTTTTTTAAAAAAATTGAAGCACCACACATATCCCAGAATAACAGAGCTACTACAGTCATTAGCTGATAGCAAAATACATACGCTCATAGCAAAAATACAAATACTGAAATAACTTATTACACTTATTATAATAGTAAAAGTAGTGCAAAATATCTGCATATATTTGTGAACAGGCACTTGAAGAACTTTTTCCAGCTCCCCTTTCATCTGGATGATGTTACAGTCACTTAATAACAAAAGCAAGTGAATGTAGGATTTCTCAAGTCAGAACAGCAGCAGTTTTTTTTTAAATTTCATCTTACCAGTTAATACCAGTGACCACTGAAGATACAGACCACTAGAGAATTTAGGCTCCATGTCCTCTTTTAAACCATCATGAACTTGAGATGGTATTTTAAAATTAATTTTAGTCTTTTAATTCTACAGCCTGTGGTCTCAATTATTTAATCCAGAGAGCTGACTTTCAAAGCATCAACCTCCTATTAATATTCAGGGAGAATCAGACTCTTAACAACTCTCATTTGAGAGCAGAAATGAAAACCAGGCTTTTCTGTCTCCCTCACAGCTACTTCAGAAAATCAGCTCACTTCTAGTCAGAAAGACTCTTCCCTTTTAGTGAAACAAATATGCTTAAATCTAAAAGTCTAGACACCAGGTCTTAAAAGTGGTGGCCTTTTGTCTCATTCTGGGAGCCATGGCACGCTAAAGCACCCAACAGGGATGTCTGCAGGGAGGCTGTCACTTCAGAAATTGTGTTTAGCAGTCTGGGCACAGATGATTGCAAAAACTCTGCAGTCATCCTAATTAAGGTGACATTCTCCTACAAGAAGACATACTAATGTAAAAAGCTACAGGAAGGCTTGTTTGCAAAATTAATCTGTATAGAGATCAGAAACTGTGGTCTAACAAAATAAGGCTTCAGGTAAACCAGAAAACAGTACTGGGGAGGAAGACAAGCTGCTGGCTACTCAGACCACCAGCCATCAATTCACAATGCAGAATTTCAGATTAGAAAGCACAGTGTTATTAAGGTTAGTTTAATGCTTATGTATATCCTAACCA
Organism: Peucedramus taeniatus; assembly: GCA_013400575.1. Lineage (NCBI taxonomy): Eukaryota > Metazoa > Chordata > Aves > Passeriformes > Fringillidae > Peucedramus > Peucedramus taeniatus. The sequence goes on along the minus strand of WBNO01025893.1, from coordinate 149,741 downwards.
GAAACCAGAAAGAGAAATGATAAATTATGGAGCCATTAAATTCATAGGAATTCAATTTGGGAGGAGTCGGAAAATGGATGAGAAATGCAAATTATTTTAAGTCATCTTACAAAAAATGATGATGGGTTTTCAGGAGAAACAATCCAAGCTGTTGCATTGATTACAAATTATTCCCATGTGCTACTCCTCAGCCCTCCTATAACATCCACATGCCTGCAATGCACTTTTGGACACATTTAAAGCAAAGCATCAGGTTCCCTGCTGTGAACAATGCTGTGGCTGGATTGCACAGCTGCTCCCCAGCTTCCAGAGGCTGGTGGGATCAGCAAGGCGTTACTTACTCCTTTTATTCCAGTATTAGAATTGGGAACAGGTGAGTACACCTTTGTGTACTCATCAGAGATGGTTTTAATTTTTCAAATGTTCAAATAGTATTTTCAAATGGTTCTTCAGCTGAGGTATTTTAGAACAGGGGAGCCAGTTCATATCTAACCAGCACCCATGCTTACAACCCATATCATGCTGTATTTTCAAATAAATGAACATGTTCTCTGTAACACCAATGCAGGGGAAAAAGTCACTTTTGAAATGACTTTGTATCCTGAAAGGCAAAAATCCAAGTCAGGTGTATCAGATCTCCCCAGAGGGTCTTCAAAGGTTTTCACATCTGTCCCCTGACAATGTGAGAAGGGTGTTCATTTACCTTAGGAGATCTGGTCCCTTAAATAACTTAGATTCATGTGAGGTTGGTGCCCAGGTCAGGCAGACAGCTGCTGCTGAGCCCACAGCTGCTCATTTTCTCTCTGGAAAAGCTCACAGGTTACTGTGAGCAGTCTTTGCCTACTATCGCCCATCCTTCTGCTTGCCTCCTTATCAAGAATTTGTCTTGGTCCATGATGTCCATATAGTGCTGAAGTGGGGAGAAGGAAGATGTTTTTCTCTTCCATCAGGAAAACAGCAGACTGCCATACTTTATTGTCCACTGTAAGGAGAGTTTATTATTTGCATCAGCATTTTCAGCTGGGTTTTGTTAAAAAAAAAATGTGTTCTCTTTTCCATAATCTTCTTGCATGAACATTGAGATTTCTCTCTTGACCAAATGCATTTGTGAAATATATAGTTTCCCATAAAAACTCTCCAAATATAAGACAGAAAATCAAAGCTTAAGAGCCAAAACACATTTTGCCAAACCTCATTACTTGGCATGGGGAAGGTGAGTGGGAAAGGACTTTCCTCTTAATGAAAAACACCATCATAATTTTTGAAAATATAAATCTTTTCCTCTGAAAACTCTGCCTTGCCTGCCACTGACCCTGCATTTAGTATAAATAAATGCCTTTTACAGTTGCACAGATCAGGAACTTCTCTAAATTGCAGCTGTTACATTTCCCTATAAGTTTTTAATTTGACAATTAAAAATAAATGAGAAGGAATATAAAGGGTTTTTTTGTTGTTGTTGGTTTTTTTTGTGTGTTTTTTTTTTTTTTTATCTTGTTGTTGTAAAACTCCTTTTTCTGGAGGGATGATACCTTTTCCCATCATTGTATCAATACCACTCCATAATGAGAAAGTAAAAAATCCAACTCTGAGATCAATATATACGGTTTAACTACATACCTTGACTTCTCAAAAATAAATTACCCAGAACTTCTAACAATTCTGAAAAATCTCAGAGAAGCCTGCATACTTGTATTAATCTATGTTTGATGTGCAGTTTTCCTATAAAAACTCACAACCCTGCCAAATGCAGAAATGATTAGGCGGACAGCCCCCAGAACACTCAACATCTTGCAGGAAGTGGGTGCTTTAGTCTGCAGTGCACCCAACAGACCCCTAAACACATCACTGGGAAGCGAATTATAAGTTTTAAACCAGTTGTTGCAGATTTGCTGTAGAATCAGCAATATCTTGAAGATAATAATAAAATTCAGCTCTCAGATTAATATCTACCAAAAGCAGCATGGTCTGGTGCTCACACCACTAAATACTTCACCAGAGCAAGCAGAAGCAAGCAAATGCCCAGAGCACGTTTTAATGTCAGGCACTCAAGTGTTTGGCACAGGTGGGGAGGATTTCTACACACTTTTGATATGGGATGGAACTTTGCTCATCATCGATGTTGATGGGTCAGAATCAGGCAGATGTTCCTTTCTCCTTCCACTGTGCTCTAAACAAAGACAGAGTATAATGGAGTGATATTCTTCTGAATTCCAGTCTGTGTGATGAGGAGGAGATAATGTATTCTGCTTCTAAGGTGGTCTCACAGCCACAGATACATATGGCGTAAGCATGTGCCTCATGTTCCAAGGCAGAAAATTACTGTGGGTGACTAAACAAGGGTGCCTAGTACAATGCTGGTAGTTTGGGTATCCTACCCAACTTCCTGCTGTCATGCCAGAGGATCCTGGGTCTCCTGCAGTGTATCTGTGAACCCTGTGTGGATGCTTCAGCAAGTTTAGGGCATCACAAAGAGTATCAGCCTCTGCTAAGGACTGAAATCCCAGCCTCCCCTACCAGCAGTAATACACATGCACACATGCACATACGCAATGCTTCCATGACTAAGGCAGTGTGTCATTCATTGAAATCAGGTCACAAACAGCAACTCAACCATGTTTTGCTCAGTCTTGGAATGGTTGTTTATTCCAAAGTCATGAAGCTTCCTGTAAAGTACATACCTTTAGAGTACAGTGCCATAATTACATGATGTATAAACATATGGTGCTTTGTCAAATACAATAAGAGACATAAAATCACATTAAAATGATCTGCTAATATAACAGAATTTAAAAGTAACATCCGAACAGCAAAAGAACTCAGCAGCCAAATACTTTAGTTGTCAGAACTGCCATTAAGATAAAATGGCTAATTCAGATGAGTGTTTTGGGCAAGAAGCCTCCTTTCCATGCTGTAACCAGGATTTTGTATTTTAACTTAACAAGTTTAAAATGAAGGACTATTTCCCAGGCAAATCAAAACTCTTTTCCAATGTGACTGTCCCCATTTTACTGGTAGGCAAAAAGAAGACGGGATTTTAGAAAGAAACCTAATGCAGCTGGGCATAAACATTTCAGTGAATTTGAATTCTTCTTGTTACTCTGAAAATCCTATGCAGAGTGACTGGTTTGTGGGTAATTCTGTAAGAACATGGGATAAAGCTCAAGAGCCCTGTCTGGGTCCTTTTTTTAGCCAGTGGATTTCATCTACCCTCACAACACTGTGTAACTAAGAAAGGGACACTGAGGGAAAAGAGTTCTGATCATGACTCATAAAAAAGAGAAGAATAAATAAACCCTGAAAAATAGGAAAATAAAAACCCAGAGCTTTTTTAATGATCAGTTTTCTAGTTCTGCCTTATTATACAGACAACTGGTAAAAAGTTTCCTTCATTTTAGTGGAACTAACAGACTCAGAAACTTACTGCTTACTCTTTGAAGGTTTATGAGGCATGCAGGTACAACAGCGATGCATTTAAGTCCTTACAGTCAGTGAAACACAGTTCCTCTGTTGTGTTGGAGGGAGACAAAATGGGCTGTTTCACATGGCAAGAGTGTGACTTGTTATAGACATGAACCCACTAAGTCCTATTCTTTTTCTTAAAGTCCAACTTGGGTGAAAAACTTACAAATAAAAGTTCAGGGCCAAATTTTGCTTTCTGTTCCACTTGGAAACTAAGCAGACATTTCTCTTCAAAGAATTGTACCACATCCTGATCTATGAAAACATAAGAACAGATTGAAATTACATTAATATAAACAGGCAACCCTGAAAAGAACATTGAGTACTCAAAATCGTGGACATTTATGTGAATACTTTCTAAAATGGTTATCTTGAACATTGTACAGAGATATAAAAAGTCATTGTCGCCTTCCTTTTTACTAAATTATTTTTATTTCACCTCTAGTGGCAAAGATATATAGATTACAGAGCTGGAAACTCAGAAAGAATTTTCTGGTCTCTTCCTTTCAGGACAAGGAAGAGTGAGAGAAGAATGTGGTTAGAAGTGAAAAAGTTAAGACCCGCAGCTACAGAAAAGACAAGACATTAATTTTTCAATCACATTATACATGTTAACTGTAAATAACTACTTCCAGGGCTCATTTCTTAAAAGAAAAATTGGAGAGCTGACCTTAGTTTAGTGCTTTTTCTAAATTTTAGGGATAGCAAGAATTTCCTTTGTGGCCCACATCTTTCTTCTTGAGACTGGATTTTAATTAATTTGACTAGAGGGATAACAGCCTAAGATCTTTTCAGCATGCTCACACTTGTACCAGTGGCTCCAGTTCCTTCCTGTTCACCACATCAAACTCTCACATGGCTTTTGAGTCTCAAATAATTACCCGAAGTAAGAAAAAATGGATCATGTCTTCTTCCTCACAGAAACCCAAGTCTAGATCTGCTACAGACATTGCCTGGAAGGTTCAGATGACAGTGTAGACATGATCCTAGAGAGATGCCCTGCTTCAAAAGGAAGACACTGAACTGCTGAAGCTCAGACTGTGGTACTATTGTTTAGTTTGAACTGTACTTTTCCACTAATGAAGGTTGGAAAGAAATAAAAAATCAAAACCAAAGAATGCTCTGCTACTAGAAAATAAGAGTTTTTTCAAGCTAGTTTCCACTCATCTTCTAAGCATCTTGGAAGAATTCTTTTAAAACAGATGTGTTTTGGACATACAAGCATTGTCAACATAAAAAAGATGTTTCGGATTTTTTTGTTTGGTTGGTTCTGAAAGTTAAATTAGATTTACATAAAAAATATAAAATCATAGATCTTTAAAGAAACTGCCCATATACACATTATGGAACTAATATAGCAATGCCATTCAAAATTATTATTTGGACATCAGTTTGAGGGAAGATACCAGAATTATGACTTTTCTTCTCAGCTACCACAGACCAAGAGAACCATTTCTTATCTAAACGTGTTTCATCAAATTTGCTCCTGCAAATGATCAGAAGTAACACAGAGAGAGGAAAACTCAGTGTAAGGGTTTCACAACCTGGCACATTTGGACTAAGGGTACCTTAGTTTCAGAAAAAGCTAATTAATAAGCCCAAAGCTTCATCAATATATGAAGCCTGGAAGAGGGTCCTGGTCACATCTGAATCTCTGTGAAAACTCTGCCCTTCTGCCCTCATAGCAGCATCAGGGCCTCCCTCCCAAAGATGCAGAGCTGAACATGTGTTGGGAGTTGTCTGCAGCACAATACTTCTTCTTTCCCTTTATAAACAGTGAGCTCTCAAGCTCCCAGAAGCAAAGAAACCAGGCGAGGAAATATTTAATCAGTGAAAGAAGGAAATTATATGCAGCTGATAAAGTAGGGGCTATATGGAAATAGAAAATGTAATTGAAAAAAGAAACCCTTTCCATCACTGCCCAGTGTCCTGAAATGCTTACATGTGAAAGCAGAAGCATGACTTAATTTCAATGGTAGCCACAAGTGATCTAAATCTCACAAAACCAAATCCCCATTTCTCATTCAGAAGATGACGTAATCTTTGCCCTAATGAGTTTTCCCATTTTATATATATCTGTCCTTGTAGGCAGAAATGCCCCTCCTCTGATTGCCAGGAGCATCTCCAGCATTAGGATGCTGCCCCCCTCATTTTCCTGAAGTTAATCAAAGACACTACAAGAGCCCCATTGGATTGTGCACATCAGGATCATTACACAGGCTGGTGCATGTTGCAAATAAAGTTGAGGCCCTCTGCATTTCCCAAAATGGCATTTTCGTGAGTCATGGGAAAAAAGAGAGTGGAAAAAGCCTCCTAATACAATTTGTGCTCTGGAGGGAGGAAGAGCACAAAAGAAGTGTGATACATGTGATACATGGGTGATAATGTATCCAGTGACACAATTAAGGTTCAAACACACTTCTAGATGAAGGTTGAGGTTATATGCAGAGAGGAAGAGAAGGATCTGAAAGCCCAGCTCCATCTAATCTACCATGGTGATGGAGCAGATCAAGATGAATAAAGAACAAATGCATCCAACTCCAACAGACAATTATATTTCACTATCAGGTGGAGATCCCCTGCCAAGTTCCATCTAAGCTACATTTTTAAGCTTTGGGGCATTCATTATGTTTTTGTCAAAAAGTGTGTATCAAACTGTTACTAGGGCTTAAACAATCAAAAAGAATAATGTCATAAGGGAATCTTCACATTCACAGCAAATATTTTTTAACAGTTAATTATGTTGCTCTGATACAATAAAAGAAAAATGCAGCACTTGTATCTTCTCTGCAGAGATTTTGCCATTTATTCCTCAGGAACACTACTGGAAAAATGGGCAGGGTATATTCAGTTGTGGGTGGAAGCTGCCATTCACCATGATGATCTGTTGTAAACAGTACATGCTTTCAGGCATCTAACACCTAATGAGGTACAATAACATAACCTGCTTCCCTGGCCCTGAACAACATGCTTCTACAAAGCTAGAGAAATACACAGGCTATGTCTGTACCTTCAGCTAACCATGGAAGTGTGACCCATTCAGGTCAGACCCACTCTTGCCTACACAATTCACCCTCAGGTATGACAGCTCTGAGCTCCAGGCTTGAAAATGCACACAGGAGGATCATCCAGCTCTGTCTAAAACACCTTTCATCTCACCCTGCAGACTCAGTCTAAGATCCCCTGACTCCACCTTTTCTAGCTCAGGCTCATCACGGTTCAGAGATGTGACAGCCAGTGTGGTGACCTGGCCTGCTTCTGACCACAGATCATGTATCACTGACACGTTCTCCTTAAAACAGTTACACAGAATCATAGAACAGTCTGAGTTGGAAAGGACCCATGTAAAGGATCATCATTTAAGTGAATGGACCATCTGGGGAGCAAACCCACAACCTCAGCCTTGCCTCTTCCCAGCAGCTTGCAGCACTGATGTGCAGCATTCCTAATCAGGCTGTGCCAAGTGCAGCTTAGGACACAGTCCACTCTTTATGCTCTCTGGTATTTTGCATTTCTCTCAGACTACTCAAGGGAGAAGCAAAAGCTCAGAGGCATTATTTATTCCATTTGGAAGCAAACCCCGTTATCACTTTGTCACACTTCTAACATGCAAACACCATGACACAGCATAGGAGGGAACCAGTTATCCCTGAAAAAGAAATGGCATGCTCTTTTGAAATCAAAACAAGCGCCCTGCTGTCAATGAACATATTCTTGGTTACAGCACAAGGAGGAAGTTTTCGCTTTTCCTCCCCCACCTCTCATCCAAATTTCTTCCAGGGTTGCAGAGTATGAGATGAGCAACATGACCTTGCAATGACAGAATTTTTGTGTGTGACTGGTGCACCAAAAGCACCAAAAGCGATGCAGCAGCGTCTCCCTGCTCAGCATTGTTATGTACACTAGACATTTATGTAACACTGCTTCTCATCCTCAAGGCTGTCCTTTCCTAGGGTCAGCAGCAACAAACACAAAATTTATTTATCAAACTGCCAAAGCTACTTACAGCTGACACAGAGAACTCTACACTCCAGTATTTTGGTGAAAAGGAGTTAACAGGTAAAGCTTTTTCCCAATTCCACAGCCGCAGAATAGATGTTTTTTAGAAGTAAGTTAACTTGAAAGAGTAAAGGTTTTATTTCAAAGGAATCGCTTATTTCCAGGGTGTTTGCTAAAATATACTATTTTTCTTCTGGGCTTTAGCACTGAGTTGTACATGGAAATGCAATATATTTGCATATATTAGCTCTCAACTCCCCAGGGAGACTCTGTATCCACATCTAGAAAATGGGGTTTGCTTTTAATTCCTAACATTGAGAAGCTAAGAAGAATGTCTCCTCCCTCCCCCTGGCTCCCAGGTACAAAATACTTTACCCTGTTTATTGTTGACATTCATCATCCTCTCCTGCCCTCCTTGGGCTGTTCCTCAGTTGACAGCAGTTTACCTGGAGCTTCAGGACCAAACTTCCCTCTCATCCAAGGGCTCTGTTAAGAAGCAATCTGCAACTGGGACACGTGGCTTTTTCCAGCTTTCTCTCTGTGCCCAGGTAATAATGGGACAGATCCACTGCTCTTAGTGCAGATCCAGCAGGTGCCTCCTACAAATAGGATTCCTCTAGAGAATATAACACTTCAGGCATGGCCAACCTTGAGGATCCACTGCAAGTTTGGATCTGCAAGTATGTTATATTCATAACATCAGAGGAAGTGCACAGCATTCCTTGGTACCAAAACGGATCTCATTCCTCATACAACATGGGTGATACAATTAGCAGGATACTAAACCTTCAGATATCCTCATCCAGCCCTTTAAAGAGAAGCATCTGTTGCTCAAAACCTTTGTGTCAGAGCATTCATTATACATGTCAATCCAGCAGAGGACTCAGTTTTTTTAATCTTAAAAGATGCTAATTAATCTACTGTGCCTACAAAGGAAATTTCAGTTTCTAGGATTTACTATGCTTAGTACTAAAATACCAGGCTCTTTAAGGGAATGAAGAGTCTAATTTCAGCACCATACATTTTGCTAGTGCATCACCATAGTGGCCTTAATGAAATACACCAGCAGCAGAAACAATGCAAATCCCAAATCATGTTCACAGTTGAGTCACCAGCTATATTGTATACATAAATATATCCCTGAAAAATGTATATTAATAGCAGAAAACCTCAGCTCAGCACAGGCACCAGTGGCATTTTGATTAAACCTTCTTGTTAAATCCTCTTGGCTAGAATAACAAAAACTGGTTGAAATTGTGAGGGATAGAAAATAGGCAGAAAAATTGGATGCATAATCCAGAGAAGAAGAGATCCACCTTGCTTTATATCAAACTGGTGAGTTCATGAAATGATTGCCAGGCTGAAGTGAAAATTAATCTCCCTAGAAGCACTTTTATTTTTCAAAAGAGTAAACAATGCATTTTAATAACTTTGCCTCTTCTCTGACTTATGGTCGTTGAACTGCTATAGGCAATGACTCTTTAGTCTCATGTCTGCTTCCCCTAAGCCATGTCTTGTGGTTTGAAATTATAACCTGGTGTATTAAAAGTTAAGTAGAGGCTTTCCTCTTAGGCTGCTCTTCTCCAAGTCCTACTAAACCATTGCTTCTCTGCTCTGTTAGGCTGTTACAGCTGAATTACTGTTCCAAACACAGCTGGTCTGCTACTTAATGCATTATCTGCCCTCTCTCAGCCAGCTTCAAATCTCTTTGCCACCTATGTGCTAGAGGTGTAGAAGAGGAGAAAAAGACAAGGAAGAACTCACATGCTAGTAGTAGTACCACATACTGAAACAGGAAAAGTGTTGCTGCAAACAAAGGGCTGGAATAATCATTGTGGAGGGACAGACTGTTCTGCAGACTTCAGTGGTGAAGGTCAGTTCCCACCAGGCCTTTGACACAACATCAGGACTCACATCTGCTGTTCTTTGTTGTGGCAGTGGACATTTACTCACACAAGTAATCTCAGTGATATGGGAATAGGTCTTGGGTATATCTGATTAATCCTGCTGTTAGCTGTGTAAAGCCTTGAGTCCCATGCTGCTGCACAAGGGCTGGATTCTTGTTGCCTGGAAAGGGCTTGGTTTTCATCATGGTATGGAAACATTCCTGGTCTAAAAAAAGAGTTCTGAACCAATTCTGATGAATAAAACACAAAAATCCTGCTGAACGAACACTGAGAGGTCTGCAGCTTTGTGAAAGACTGAGTGAAAACTGGGAGAATACAGGGCAGGATCCTTCTCCTGCGAGCAGGACACATGACAGACTCACAGGACACAATTTAAAGTGCAAAGTGATGCTCAATTACATAAATCCAGTTGATCTGCAAATGTGGAATTGAGTGCTGTCAGCCTTCACTTACTTGTCTGGCACTGAGTTATATTTTTACATACATTTGGCTTACAGATATAAAAGCAACAGAGTTCAAAAGAGGGCTTGACTCTGTTTTGCAAGCTGGAGACACACTCAGAAAGAGCAATGACAACACTGCAGAAAGATTGGGTTTATCATAATATCTGCCACTCCTGAAGCCAGGCCACAATCACTCAACAACCCTTTAACTTTTTGCCTCTCTTACAGAAGCATAGCTCAAGGAAAAGGAAAAAACAGCTGAAACTTTTATACTTTCCCCAAACTCTTCTTCACCTGGTCTAGCGATTACTCAAATCAGCAACAGAAAGGTTTTCCAAAAATAAAACATAAACACATTTGCATAGCAATTAGACAGCTCTTTCTACTGCTTGTGTACCAAAGTGATCCCAAAACATTAATTAAGCTCAAAACACTCCAAAAAAGAAGACAGTCCAGAGCTTGTTTTACAAGTGGGTCAGCTGAGTCAGATACAGCACAGAGAGAGAAAAGAGGACAGCCTGGATCTGCTTTGATCTTGCTGTGACAGCACTGCTTAATGTAACAACATGTGTTTAACATGCCTACAAACAGCATCAACTCCTGCTACAATGCAGAATAACAGCACAGTACTAGTATTACTATTTTAATTATAAAGTGTTACCTATGCAGAAGCAGAGCCAGAAAATACAATTTGCTTTAGCACAGAGCTAACTGCAAAACTAGCTGCTCATTATATGGTAATGGAGCTGGTATCTGTCAGAGGAGATGTAAAACCACAAACAACATAGTGATTTAGTCACATAGTGACTCTAAACTGTATTTTAAAAGCATGAGATACTAGATCCTGAAACTACAGGAAAAGATCACTTTCTAGTTGTGGGTAACAGATGCAGGCATGATTTCAATCATGCTTTAAACTAACAGCCAGAAAACAAAAAAAGTATGCAGGACCTACAATATCCAGTATCTATGCATTTTGCCAACAGTTTTATGTTTATTATAAAATCTATGCAGGCAGTATTTAATCTTACTGATTGAAAAGAATCTAATCCTTTGCTGCACACCTCCAGTTTTACAGTGATGCATGAATGAGATCCAGTAGGAAAATAATGACTCTTTCTGCCTCAAAGAGAAAAAAAATAAAATCAGTAGCTGTAATGTAGGCTCCCATCTCACACTGCATTTCTATTTTGGCTTTTCTCATCTGGGCTACTTCGAGAATTTTTGTCAGTAGGAATACATTTATCTCTGATTCTTTCCTTCCTGCCTGGATTTCAAATTGGGCAGAGCCACAGGTAAAGACTTCAGCGCCAAGTCTGGACACTGAGGAACACATTCCCACGTGGCTTCACTGATGCACCTCCACCCTGCTGCTCACTGAGTGCAACTCCTGAGCAGAAGCTGCCAAGGCAAAGACCAAAGTCATTCTCACTAGTTATACGTGCAGGATGCCTATACACCACCTACTCGAAAAATGCTTCCCTCTGAACACTCACACTGATATCTGCAGACTCTGGTACAGAGTCTGTATTCCGAGCAGAAATTTAGTGCCTTTCCCACTAAAATAAAAAAGGTATTCATTGGACAGATGTAAATGAAATCAAATGCACTGCCCTAAATACAGGTGAACCACAGGCACAAGAGTTCTCAAGCCAGCCTCTGCCTGTGCATGCTGCAAACACTACACTGTACTGCTCTCAAGTTTCTGCTGGAAATCAAGGGGAAGGGGTTTTCACCATGTTAAAGTGATGCTGCTCTATTAAGAGACACTAGAGTGGTGCCTATTTATGCCAGCTAAGTGACTGATTCCTGTTTTAATGCCCTCATCTCAGCAAAGTAAGGAAAAGGGAGAAAAGAATAAATAAAGGAAGTAGGATTGGCTATTTGGATGGAGAAAAAAAGGTGCTCCTCAGAACCAAAAAGTTGTGAAGTACCAGTTTCAACCTTTAGCTCTCCCATGGTAATTTCGGGCAGAAAACTGCTGAGGAGAGGAGAAGGGAAGGAGAGTTTAAAATTCGGATGTTTTGAGATCTTCCTCTATGGAACAAACTGAAGGCATACTGCAGATCCTGCAAGGTTTCTATCTGCGCACATCATCCAAGGAGCCACAGAGCTGAAGGGTTCATTCTCACTCTGCTGTAGATCTGGTCTCATCCTGCTTTCAGTGGCACCAGGGCAATCAAGGGGGGCTCCAGGGAAGACACTCAATGGATCACAGTCAACCAAACATACTTGGGGACCCCTAAAACTGGATTTCTACCTGCTGTGTTGTAAAGTAATCAGTCAGAGCATCTGAAAGCCTGAAGTGTTTAACATTCAGGGCATGTGAGTGCAGAGTGAGTGCAACTTCCATGTTGAGTGTGTCAGGTCCTGTCTGCTTCTGTTCAGTGCTTTTCTTGCTCTATCTTTATGGCTGCATAAATCATAATTATTTTGCAAACTCACTGAATACTGAACTGATGCAAGATACAGAGTTCTCCATGTACCAAAAGGCTGTGACTAACATCACAGCAGAGGCTGCCCACTGGTGCTACACAATTGTGCTCACTTTTCCTTAGGTTAACTTCATTACAGAAGAAGACTAGCAAGAGTAACTCTCTATATTTTAAATACAGAATCCCAGTTCTGCAATAATAAAATCTTTAATATTTTCACCCCAAAGCCTTAAGACTTGTATACCAACAAAAGCAAGAGTCTTTGTAATACGCTACGTTTCACCACTTGGATTAACCTGGGGTTTCATTTACTGATCCAGCTTCAGAGGACTGAAGTGGAAGAAGTTCAAACATTCCACAGATTCTTCTTCCATCAGCTTTTAAAGCAATTGTGTCTTTCCTCAGCTTCTGTACTTTTTAATTAACAGAAACAAATCCAAAGAATCACTCCCACCACAAATATTGTGTGAGTGTATTTGAGTAAAAACACTGATTATTTGTTGGTATACTGCTGCATCCAACAGTCTTAAATAATCATAAATAAAAACATTTGTGCTATTCTTTGGTACATTTCTGTCTGTTTAAACCACAGCTGAACTTTTACGTTGTACAAACAAAAAATTGCACTTTTATCTTCTAGAGAGTCTTGCTCCAACAGACTTTCAGCTGAAGGATTCTTTATTGTACTCAAACCTTGTCTCATAGGAGTTGCTGCTGTTGCTCAGTTTATGAAGTATCTTAGAGACTTTGTTTGGTCCACAGCAGAAAACTCCAATGGTCTTTCTGTTAAAAAAAAAAAAAGAAAAAAGAGGGGAGGGGAAGTTATGACATTGTGAATAAACAGTAATTTCCAATAATAGACAGAAGTGGATCCTGGCCTCATGATATTATACATAAGCCACCTACAGACAGATTTTAAGGTGAGAACAGTCCAATAGATGATGCAGTTAGTTTTACTGAAGACACTATATCTCTCCCAAGTATCCCTACAACAAACCCTATTATTTATCTGACTAAGACAAGTTTAAGAAAGAAGTGCTTCATCTTAGTCTCAAGATACCAAATGATGAAATATTACTATTTTTCAGTCTATTTTTTTCCATGATTAATCACTTTTTTTGTTAAAAATATGTCTCACTGTAAAGACTTCCTTAGTGTAACTCATGAATTACACAAGCATATCTAGCCACTAACGTGATTTGTTACACTAATGAAAACAGAGAACTAGTAACCCATGATTACTTCTGGCAGCAACAGAATAATTTTACTGCTTTACTTTCACATTAGCATGCAGTTTTTCTTTCAACATCTATATTGGGAAATCTTACAAAAACTCAAACACAGGGTATGATCCTTGTTCATCACCCATAGATCTCGGCCTGGGTTCTTTAGTCAACCTTTTTCCCACCACTCTACTGACAACAGCTCTTTGCCCTCTGGTCACCTTAAAAATAGGCTGTAAGTCAGATTCACAGTCATACATTTCAGAGTTCAGAACTGTAGCAAACATCAGAACAAAGCACATCCACCACAGCGGGACTGAGCCATTCACAATATTCATTATCTCCCTTTTTTTTAAAGATGAGGAGAGGAAAAGGAAGCAGGGAAATACAATGCAGAGCTGCCTTTTCTGTATCATGAACAAAAAATCTTCCTGCTGAAATTGTACCACTACAGAAAAAGATCTAAAAAGATTTACTAGGATGAAGAAAAAGCATACAAGAGGCTCTAACTATTGTGATCTACAGCACTCACCAAGAGGATGGAGATCTGGGTTCTGGGCTCTGCTTCCAGGACTGTTTCGGTATTTTATCCAGTAACCATTTAATATGTAATATTTTAGCATATGCAAGATAATCAAATTCAGTTTAAAGCTCCCTGTGCATGTGTTTGATAGAGGAGGGAACTAAGATAAGAAGAAATCTCTGGTGCATACTGCCACATGTACATGTCAGGTGTCAGGCAGCTGCTGGAATAGCATGGCAGTGCATGCTGCACCAGTGCACAGCAACACTGGCAGGGTACAACTGAGCACTCAAACATCAAAAATCACCAAAAAGTCATGCAGGTAACTGCAGTGGTGTCCTTGTGCAGGCACCTTACAGTGCAGATCTTAATTGCCTCCAATGACATCATCTCTCATATAAATCCAGGGCAAAGTCATAAGTCATACTTTTCTCACCCTTATGTTTATCTGTTAAGCTCTCCTGTTCTGGCAGTAGTCCTTTTAATGGCAATGGGTGTTGTGCTGGTGGCTGTATTTGCTGCAATAATGAGAGAGCTGTTGCTTGCTCTCTCAAATAAGATTCCTCAGCACTTGCAGACTCTGAAATCTCTCTAATCTGTGCACACTGGAGAAAAAGGATTCATGAGATGCCAGCAAGATTCTGTCTTCTACTGTGTATTTAATTGAAAGAATGAATGTTGTTTGGTTTGGAGTTTTTTTGTTTTGCTTTTTTCTTAGTTGAATTAGTACAGTGAACTGATAAAATAAACCCCAGAGAGTTCAGTTTCCCCTCTCCCTTTTATTACATACGCACAACCAACAAAGTAAATACATGTTTAAGCAGCACATACTGCCAATGTATTCCCATCCCAGCAACATCCTTCCAAGGTATACAGATTTTTTGGCTAGTAATCAGAACCACAGGAAGGTTAAATGCTTTGCCTGAAGTCACACAAGAGACCCATGGCTAAGGTCTCCTGAAGCCCAGCTGAGTCACTGTTCTGTGCAGTGAGCCACAGGCTCTCAGACTGCCTTCCTGGGATACTCACCACCAGCAACTAGTCTGAACACCTCTTTATGCATCATCTTCCTTCCTCCCCTGTGTCCCTGCCTGCAGATTCCTCCCCTCCTCCTTCCAGCTCATGCCTGGCTGCTGGAACACACACAGAAAGGTGGCTGAGGAAAGCTACTACATGGAGCAGCACATTACTATCCTGAGCTGATAGCTTTAACTGTTTATCTATCACTTGTTTGGGACAAAGGCTCAATTTGTGGCTTAGACAAAAACAGGCAGCTGTGTAGTCCTATGTCTGAAAATCTTCATTAATACCATTAACATGTTCATAGTTAGGGAAACTATGTTATAGGCCATTCTTTGTAGTAATTATAATCTTCAATATAGAATTTACTCGTTCAGAGCACTAAGCAAGTAACTCCTCAGTGTTCCTATGGGATGAGTAGGTTGGCACATATTCTTACATCCAATTTATGAACAGCAGGAGTTGAGAGAGATTAAATACTTTGCTACATTGAGAAGACAGAGTCAGGACTTGAAATGTTCCTCTTTTAAATCCCACATTCATTCCTAGAAAGAGGTTTCTCCTTTAGAAAACATGAGAAATGTATCATGGTGCTCCATGCTTTTTTCTCCTACAGGTATTCCTGTCTTTTTCTAGGTTGTTCTCTACCTGGAAAAATGCACATGCCCTTTTGACCTAAGCAAACTGAGCATGGTGCAAGCTTTTCATCCTGGACACAAATGAACAGGAACAAGGCTGTTGCTCCATTTCCCCACAAAAAGCATGAAAAAACAAGACCGGTAATTTATTATATAACTGTTCCAATTCAGATCGCTGGGTCTGTAGGTGTCATATGAAATATGAACAGTAGATGGCATACATCTGCTCCTCTTTTCCCAAAAAAAAAAAAAAAAAAAAGGATCAGGAACCTGATGCTGGGTTGTCCCATGTCACGCTCTGAAGGTCTGGCAAAGCTCAGACACTTAAAAATGCACTTGCTTATTTGGGACCCATACAGCAACAACAGCAACAATTCACAAAGCACACAGCAATCAGACAGCTACACAGAGAGAGAGAGAGAGAGCTTTGCCAGCTGCCTGTTTATTTATATGCAGCTTTTTTCTAAAATCACAAGATAAAAACTGAAAAATATCTTGGCTGCCCATAAACAAGCCCAAGGGGATGGTTGCAAAGTCTGAACACTGGCACCAGATGTTGGAAACAACTTGATTGACCTGTTTTGCTTTAGTTTGGTTTTTTTGGTCTCTGTATAGCAGCAGAGACATTTAGGTGGAAAGTTACAGAGAAATAAGAACTGAAATAAAGCTAGTAGCAGACCTGGAACTTGGATTAGAGGGAAGAAACTGAAGTTCCCATCTCATTCAAGGAAATACAGAGAATAATTACCTACAAAAGGTACATTTCTGCAGGATAGCTGAGGTTGTCAAGGGCTTCACTACTGTGCACCATTACAAGTAACTACATCGATAGGAACAGACCTATATAAACCTTAATAAAGAGATGACAAAGAGTGTCAAAGCCTACATCTTAGCAAGGTAATCAAAAGAGTCAGAACATTATTTTGTATTGAAAATGGTGGCCCAATTTAAGGACCTGATGTGAAAATGCAGAGGAAATTGTACTTGAAGTCTAATTAGGATCAATGCAATGGAAAGCAAAAAACAAAAATCAAGTATGACTACTACTACTACTACTACTAATAATAATGATTTCTTCTGTATTATATGCTCTTACATCCTTGGACGGAAGTGGCAGGAACCTCATCATTTTCCTATTTTAAAACTTCACTTAGTTAAACAATGACATTAGAATGGAGCATAAAAGGTCAACAGCTCACTGTGCAGAGATGTTTGAGCTCAGAGAGTCAGCTTGGTTCTCTGACCTCTCTATTTTCCTTTCTTTCCCATGGCTCTTTGCTCTAAACCCCTTCTCAAAGTGTGAAGATTCTACTAGAGATGTAGCAGCCTGTGGGGCATTCTGCTCTCAACATCTTCTATGACCTGAATCCAAGACAAGTATTGTCAGCAGCTCACACTGCACACAGTGATACATTTGGCACTCAGTATTTCTCAAAAACCAGGGCTCAGGGTCCCCTAGTCAGATCTAGCCTCAGAAGAGAAGTGTCAACAAGCCATGGGCAGATTTCACTTTGTAGGTGCAAGAGAGGACAAAAAGTTCTTGAGGGAAAGTTCTGCAGAGCACCTCTCAACCTGATGCACCCATATTACTACCAACAGCTACTGAGAGGGGCTTGCTTCCACACCACTGACTTTGCCAGAAGTGGATTAGGGAAGATTCACACAGTCCCTTCTTCCAGATCAGCTTTTGAGGCAATAAACTGCCAGTGGCAAGTAGAATACTCAACCAACAAAGTTGATCTGGACTTTAGATCTGGACAAAGACATTCCATATGCATGTCTTCTCTGGTTTACACTTGTCTTGTTTCAGACCATAATATACTTTCCCAGCACAGTAAAAAGGCATTGCCAGGTTTTAACAGAGAATAAAAAAATAGCTAGAAATATCCAAAGACAATAAATCTTCAGAATTAAAACAATACAGATAATTCAAAACCTTCCTTGTGAATTCTGTTTGTAAACTAGCATTAAAAATCATGAATCAACAATTTTAAGAAATATAACTTTCTATAAGGAACCATCATATGCTGAAAGCAAGACATTGCCATGGACGAGAACATATGTAATCTCTGTGCAGTGAGATGGAAATCTGCTACTTTTATTTTCTGAGCCACTGAACATCTCAACTGCATGAGAAGCTGAACTGCTCTGAGTGTAAAAAAAAAAGTTTCAGTTTGTATAGACTACCTGTCAGCAAGATAAATCCCAGAAATATTTTCATACAAACATAGCTAGAAACAGATATGCCCAGCCATCCAACTGTGACATCCTTCAAGTGGATGAGCACTTACCTCCTATTGCACTTTGCTATGTCATCAAACAGGAGCTTCCACTGGGGTCGTCCAATCAGAAGCCTGGAGTTTAAAGCTTGATATTTTTCACCAATTATTTTCTGCAAGAAACAAAAAACTCCACTCTGCCTGATTTGCAAATTGCCTCATATCACCCAGGGCTCCCATTTCTGCTATTGGCTGACTTGCCGGAGTGCTGAGATGTAAAACCTGAGCACAAGTACCAAACAGTTGGGATGGGAACTGCAGCCATTTTATGCACCAATACCTCTGCTCAGTATCTTTTCAATGGCTCTCCTTGGTGTTAGTTACACATTGTCCCTCATGCAGCTGCTCATTAATTTCTACATTACTTTTAAACCAATTTATTTAATCCATAAAACAACCATGATCCTGTTACTCATTCCCACACTGGCTTTTAATGATAAGCTGGAAGAAATGCTGCTGATGCAAAAATCATATTTCTGTCCGAAGTCTTTTTTTTAAACTTTGTAAAAGTAACTATTAAGATGACTAGGTCGGAAAAAGTAACAAGGGAAATCTTACTTTTCTCCCTGAGAGTAGCTGTTTTGAGCTGCTGTAACAGCAGAAAGCAGCCAAAACTGCTTCCCAGATGGAACCCACTCCATTCCAGAATGCTAACTCACCAGCATTTTGATAAGGTGAAATGCCCTCCCACTGCAGGGCACAACCCTGGGTTTGCTGTCCTAACACAGCAGCAAGAGGCAGAGAGTTACACATTATCTAGGCTCCCACATTCCCTCCCTTGCTGAACAACCCAAAACATTGCTCACACCAATGCAAACACAGTTCTGGGCAACTCAGCCTCCCTTGGGCTTTTATAAACAAGAGGCACTTGCTCCAGGGTGAGCTCTTTCCACACAGGCACAAGGGCTTCTCACAAAGGGAGCAAGAAGTGCAACTGCCTGAATTTTGGCAGCAGTCAGCACTTCGGACTAACATCAGTGAACACACCACCTGTATGGCCATGGAGACTTAACTCCTCCTTGAGCAATTATGAGCAGCACTATGCTTCATGGCAGTTTTGTTCAACAGCCACAAAAAAGGTGACTTCAAAGAAGGACTTCAATCAAAAAGCTGACATAAATGAATTCAGCAGCTGCTTATTTAGTATCACTATGCAGTATTAGTATACTATATAGTATCAGAAAACTCCCTTTGAACTCACTATTATTTCACTTTCTCTATCTCACTGCATCGCAGTCCTGCTTCAGGTTTTAATTTTAACCTAACAATTACATACCAGGTTCATCAATTAGGCATTTTCAAGCACTCCATTTCCATCAACATATGCTGTACAGGCATTACATTTGTCATAGTCATAAGTACTATAGCTATCACATCATTTAAACTACAGGATTGTGTTCCTACCAGAGCTGTGAACGTTATGTTATCTCCACCTGATAGCAGGCAGATCAAAATCCTTTGGGCATGGTTTTTCACTGCATTTCATGTTTTGCTGTAATTGTTAGGCTTGGTTCTGGGCCCCCTGTAGTCAATGGAAAGCTTCTTGACACGGCACAGTAAAGACTTGTACCTAGGCTTATGTGCTAAATAATGTAAAATGAAGATTGCAAGCATAAATAGTTACAGGAGATGCCATGAATTGGGGAATTAGCCCGGTGTTAACGTTGGCAATACATGTCAATTGACAGTTCAGCATAATTTCCCGTCTTACACATCAAGAAATTTCTACCTTTCATCTACATATGAGACAAGGAAATAAAAAGCTTTTAAAAATAGCTAGATTCTTTCAGAATATATATGGGAAAAGAAGATTTGAGCTTGCAAGTTCTTAGAACTATTCTGGTTTGGTTCTTAGCCCAGAAACGATGCAGATTTCCCATCAAACATGGCGAACTGTCTGGTCTGTGGCCTGACCTGGAAGGACCTTGTCCCTAGAAAAGGAAGATATGGATTTCTGCCCACACTTAATCAAGTTAAGGGTACTGCACTAGACTCTCTTAATGCTGTGGGGATGAACTGGCTGTTTTGCTCTATTAATGAATCAGTCATCCAAGTTTATGGCCTCATCTCCTGTTTTTACCATCTGCAGTAATCCCCTTCTGCCTTTGACTGACAGTTTGCATTGCCTATTACTCCAAGGTCTAGTTTAGTATACAAACAACATTTGGCCACATACCTGTATTCCATCTGTTTGACTGAGGTACAGCTGGATATTTATATAGTCTGGCCGATTCTCCTGCCAAAGCTGGGAGGATGATAAAAACAGCTAGTGAAATAATATTCTTTTTCTTAATATAAGTGTGAAGTCACTTGTGCCTACTATGTTGAGGTACATGGGTTTCAGCATCAATGAAGTAAGCTGTTTAATGAAGAGGATGTGCTTGCATAACACATCATGCTGTGTAAAAAATATTATTTTAGGAAGCTACATGGCTCTTAAAATACACTTGAATTTGTAAATCCCACTCCCTTCTCAATCTGCCTATTGGCCAAATGACTAAAGGCCACTCAAGGCTTCCCAGACTGCATGTGCTGCTTCTTCCATCTCATAAAGTAGTCTGGACAGAGGTAATCGTCCAAGCTACTGGAACATGGCAACACTGCAATTTTGAAACATTGGTGATGGATACTCAAATTGGTTTGTGCAACTCCAAGAATAAATGAAGCCTGGATCAGGCAGCCCAAGCTACTGCTGGAGCCCACTCATTTTGAGCAAGGCTGCCATTCTCTACAGAATGCCAGGTGTGTGTTGTGGGCATACCTTACATTTAAGTTGTCAGGATCCCTCCAAACAGCACCCATTACCTTGTTATGCAACATACAGAGCAGATCTGCAAACCAGTGGAAAGACTCAATGTCCCTGCATACCCAAATGAAGTAGAGTCTTCTGAGCTTGTAGCGTTTCCAGCCATCACTTGAAAATAAAATATGTAGGTAGTGAAAAATTATAATTTAAAAAGGAAACATTAATTAGGATGCTTTATATTTATTAATGGAAACATGAATTTCCTTTAGAAGCTAACTGCTAAGTCGCTCTTCAAGCTATGACACATCAGATGCTGAATTGACCAACACAGCCTATTCGGATTATCCTGAGAGTATTAAATATCTAGCACAGAGCAAACGACCATCATTAGACACTGCTTCCACACTAGGAAGTTGTCAGCTATACAGATGATTTGGGCAGAAATATGGATTTATGTATCATAATCAAACTTTTATTTCAAAGCAAAGGAGACATTCTAAGTTCAAGTGTATTATGTCAACGCTTTATTAGGGTTATAAAGAGGCCTGTAAGTGGAAAATATTGACAAAGGCAATCATGTCAGAACTTAATTCTGCCTTTCTATGTGAAAGGCTCTGGTTGATTATAATTAATTCTGTAGCAAAATCACAAAGACCAAATGAAATCAGAGCTCCATTGTGTTAGGGAACTGTGTGATATATTACAGACCTCAGAAAATGCTGGTGGATAAAGCACAGCTATGGGCAGATTCTGACATTGCATTTAGAAAAACAGGACTCTTGTGTCAAATTTCTAATTCAATTAAAACACACATAAGAACAAAGGAAGGATTTGAATGAAGTGGGAAAGAAAATAGAACTGAAAATATCCTGATGAATAATGAGTTCAAATAAAGCACAAGTATTCACAAAGCATTTTCTTAGGTAGCCAACACTGTTTTTTGTTATTCTGATCTCTGAAATGGTCAGTGCATAGCTTCCTCCTTTTCCTCCTAGAATGATTTTCAGATAGAGAATGCCATAGCCTGTTCACTTAAAATGCCAATCCTAGGAGCCAGTCCTGGTCGAAAAGTTTCATGATCCATCTCACCATATCCACTGTATTTTATTCCAAACTGTGGAGTTGCTGACATAACCAGCCAGGATATAGGGTAAATAGATCTATATGAGTGATAGCTCCAACCAGTGTCTTGTCTCCCCATATATCTACCCTGAGGAGCAAGGATGGAGACATCAGCAGCACCTCAGCAGCATGCAGAACTGGGAACTCACCTGTCATGTAAACTCCCCAGAGAGAGTAAAAAAAAGTGCTTTCAGACTGGGGAGTACAGTGTCTTTCAAATCCTGATTTCCAATTTTTTATTAGTTAACTGCTGACTTTCCAAACACAATTTTCTCCTTCTCTTTCTGACTGACTAGTCTAAGACAAGCACTTAGGAAGGGTCACAATCTTGTCAGATATGAAAAGAGAATTATAAGCAGTAGGAAGGAAAATAAGTGACTTTCACTTTAAAAAGGGATAAAAGAAGAGAAAAATGCAAGGCATTTTGTATTGAAATGCCCCAGTTCAGTAACAAAACACCACTCTTGGTGATGAAACAATGCAGCTGGACAAAAAGGCTGGACTTCAAGACTTCACCAAACAAGTCCAGCATAGATTTAAAATAGCACCCCAGACACATATTCCTGGGTCTACCTCCAGCAAGATATATTGTTCAGGAGGGGTGCAATCCCCCATTACAACCACGTGTATGTAACATTTCTTGCATATTTCTGTGTTACACTGCCCCTAACAGCCATTATTTGCAGACTCTTGTGCATAAAAGCCTCTAGTTTTCCATATAGTGCATTGTAATTTCTTAAAATAGGGCAGAGGGTTCAACAGCTAAGTGGAGGGAAGGGCAGGGTCATGAATCAAATTATGTACATACAACAGGAAAAAAACTGAGAAGGAAACAAGATTTCAAGGACAGACTTTGGATCTCTCCTAAACTTGAGTGTCCTTGACACAACAGGACTGGCCTGGCTGCTCTGCAGCGCTGGCACCATCAGGCAGTTTGCATGTTCATACCTGCCAATATCTGCTTCCAAGCCAGGGCAAAGACCCAAACAGATCAGCCACTAAACCAGTGTCTTGTTGATTTTTAAATACTGAGGAGGGAAGCAGACTAAGACTTACTTTTCCCCGGAATGATTCCCTTGTATATTGTACAGTGCACAAGGGGAAGAGTGGCTAAATGCAGGTTATGGAATTAGCTCCTTGGAAGTCAGTTTAGGCTTTATGCAGATAAATGGACATTGCAAAATCCTTTGGACACTGCCATTTTCCTGCAGTGCCTGTGAGAATTCTTACAGCCTCAGATAACACACTGGTAGAGGCAAACATCTAATTACCTGCTGCTGGCCCATCTTTGTGTTCCATGACATTTTTGCTAAATACTATCAGGGATAATCCATCACAAGGAAAACAGTAATTTTATCCACCTGAGCCCCAGGCTTTCAGCAAAATCGTACCCTGGTTTTGAGAGGGTGATCCATATCCTCTCAAGAAAAGAAATGAGGGAGCCCAAGATGGTCTTTGGGGGCTGCAGCACTATGAGACACACAAGGCTAATAACTTTCAGTAGTACTTGGCACTGCCAAGTCCAGCCCAGGCTTAGGACAGAAGAACGTGTACAGCACCTAAATTCCACACTTCAACTCCACTTTGGAGTTAGAGCTGACCAGTGGCATGCTCATCTTGAAAGAAATGCTTTAATTGTGCATTTTAAAGCCCTCCTAAAGGGCTTTAAAGCCCTCCTCTCAGCCTCTCAGGGAAGGTTTGCTGCTTTGGCTGGCTCTTTATACTGGGTATTTGATAGAGAGGTGCTTAACCTGTGACTGAAGCCCTTAACCAATAACTCTAGCAAATATAAATAAAATCAATAGCAATCATAAAAGGAAGCCTATTTCACACAGCATAGGATTTAGTAGGAACCATGCTGTCAATGTGACAAAAAAAAACAAGAGGTGAAAGGTTTAATCTGCATATAATATCAAAGGCTTTACATTAAAATGAAATTTAAAAATAGAGAGAGAAACAAGAAGGGAAAAATAGAAAAATGCACACCTAAAATTTAAACTTTTCAAATGGAGTTAATTACTTGAATTCAGGTTGATCCCCTTCTATTAAAACCTCAAGCTTAGACATTTAAAAAGTCAAACCAGGAGAGCTGGTCCTGCATTTCCAGCAGAAGGATTGTCACAATTGTCTGACTCCCAAAAATAATTACAGTACACAGCCTCATCTAAGCTGAGACTAGGGGAACAAGCCCTGTTGAAGAGCTGTGACTAGATTAATCACAGGCTTGATTGGTGGCAGGATACAAAGGCTGGTGACACTGTCCCAGTTCAGGTGCATCTCTGCCACAACTCTTTGGGTTACAGAGTTGTTATGAGAGGATTTGTGCCCTTTAGGAACATCTCAGTCCCCTACATCTTTTCAAAGAATCATTCACTTATGCCAGTGGAAGTTTTCTAAGACCCTCAAAGCCTTTCTGACATTGCTGTAAACTGGGGCAAAATGGCTTTAAAGGCTTAAACTTACTTACAGTAGTGTGTTGAGCACAGATGCAAATGGTGTAACCCCAATACCTCCAGCCACGCAGAGGCTGACCTCGTAGTTCAGGGATTCCTCAAAGGGGCTTCCAAAAGGTCCATCCACATACACTCTGCATAAAGAGCAAAAAGCACACTTTTAGAGGAAGCTGTTAAGATCAGACAAAAGTAAAGAAAAACAAGCTGGAATTAAAACCCTACAAAGAATTTGTTTTAAATTTTTATTAGTCCTCAGATGCAGAATGTGAAAATCTTTTTCCTCGAAAACTTTATGTGGACAGAAATGAATGTACAGGTGGTAAGAAAAACTGTTACCTAAAATCTCTTCGCATGTTCCATGATTAGACAAGCTATTTTTTAATTGAACAAGTGGAGGTGACTAAATTATGGCTTCCTATTTTGTCTGGTGTTAGAGGTCAAAGAAAGGGCTGTACTAGAAACAATGACTTGCAGAGTCATAGTTAGGAAGTAAAGTCGTTTGGCTAGGCCTGCCTAGGAGGTTCATCTTATACACGTTTTCTGAAGAGGGAGAAAAACTGCTGAGTTTTTCCCCTTTGACTCATGCCTATCATTATTATAACCATTCTGTCTCCTAGATTTTAAAGATTATTTAGGAGATTGTGTCCGATTTCCAAATTTCCAAATTCCATTTTTAACACTTCAGATACTAGAGGATTGACTATTGACTATAATTTCAAGGTCGGCTTTAGGTATTTTCAAAAGTTTGACCTCCTACAAGATCTTTCCTACAATTCTGACAACCTGAGCAGGGTCACCCATAGACAGCTCAAAATTTATGGGCTGTAAGATTTCATACACTCTATTCTACCTATGGAAAACCAACTGCATATCTTACCTCAGTAACAGATTCATCTTTAGAAACTGCCATGAAGAGAACTTGAACAGGACATTTACTCAAGGCCTGTTCTGTGTATGAGTAACTCACTGGATCAGCACTTTTTATTTAGATAACTGCTGAACACAGCCAAATGTGGTGGGACCAGCACTGTGTGCAGCAGCTCAGGGAACAGTTTTTGTCCACAGGTCTGCTGACAAAGAGCAAGCTTTGGCCTGAGAACACTAAGAAGCTCCAACACACATCAGTTTCATGTTCACACATTGGTACTTATTGCACAACCAAGCTGCACATACTCCATGTCTAATGAAAGGGACTATGCGTCTCCTTTATAACAACAGCCAGAGAATTAAAGGCAGAGAAGAAATCTCCTTTCCCAGACAAAGCCTTCCAAACCTCATCTGATTAATTCCTTTGGAGAGATGGATTTTAGCCATAATTTAAGTTCTCAGTCTGATCTCATTTCTTTTAGTTTTGTGGTCTGAACCTTGGCATCATCTTACCAGTCAAGACAACATCTTGTCTGCGTGTCTTTGGCCAATATGGTCCTCTTTAGGAAATTTTTTCCAGACCTCTGCTATTGTTGCTTGATATGCCTCATATGTTAGGCTCCTTCTTCTGTGGTACCTTAATTGTACACAGATAACTACCAACTTTCTGATGGATCTGAAAACTGATCCTTAACTATGTCTTGTCTTACAAATTCCTTGCCTGGAGTCCTACCTGGAGAGGAAGGGAGAAGACTCTGGCCCAGCCACAGACATCATCGGGAGGCTTTGGAAATGTTTTTAAGCAACCGAATTTTATAACTAAGCCATCTTCAGCTCATTTCTTCATTTATAGTCTCTACAGTATTCTACAAACATTCTCTTGGAGAATCTCAAAGCTTTGCAATGTCAGGTATGTTAGTTCCAGCATGATGGCAATATTAGAAAAACAAAATCACTCCTTACTTAGGACAGACATATTGTTGTACACTATGGGGCCAAGAAAAATTTAACTGGCCATGTGCATACAATATAAACAGAACTTTAAGTATCTGCTCATTAAATGTTTCCTTTCACATACCACTTTATACCACATTTACTCAACAAGGCTTTATTTTCCACTAATGAAATGATACCACTGGTGATGTAGAGTGCAGCAGCAGCTGCTTTAAGAGATCTAAAAGTTGCACTATTTGAAGGAGGTGGTAAAAGTGAACCTCTTATTTAAATAATCAACAGGGGAAATGTTGAGAAGCAGGTTGTAACACTGAAATAATCTGGTCCAAGGGATATTCTGAAAGAAGTCCACAAACGTTATGGGTCTCAGATGTATATGTAACAGATGTAACAGAGATCTAATTTTGGGATGTCAGAATATGTCAAACCAAACCAAACCAAACCAAACAAAAAAAACCCCAACAAACACCCAATAAAATAATTAGATAATAAAGAGCAGCAATCCTGTCATTCCTCGCCTTCCTCTTATATATGTTACCCTAATCAGCCCCACTTAGCTGGTGAAATACAGAGAATTGCTCCTAAAGGTATAAATGGCAAAAGCACAGGCCTGAGGGAAATTCCCTATATTCTGGACAAGCAGCATCAACTTTCCTTTGGATGCACAAACCTGAAGCGAACATTTTGAGTGAAAAACACAACCTAATGAAAGAAAAACAGTTAAAGCACGTTTTTTCAGAAATTACCCCAGTGGATGTGATAACAGTTATTTATTGTAGGGGTGCCACTTAACATAACTGCACTACTTGAGGACTACCTGAATGTATGCATGTATGTCTGATCTCAGAGGGATTAAGAAATTCCTGGAAAGTCTGAGTGCCTCTGAACAATACTGACATGATCAGGAGCGGAAAAATACAAAACTAGATCTGGTCACCAGAAACCAGTCAAGCACAGTGCATGCCAGAAATTCAAGAAACAACCTGCAATTAAACATGGATTTTGGTCAGAATGCTCCAGTTTGTGGTCCATTAGCCCCATCTGGCCTGCAAAATATTTCTATTTGCCCACTGTGTCTTCCTCTTAGGGAGTGAGGAGCAGTTGCTTGGACAGCCAATGCAGTCAGAGAAGCCAAGGGCCTCCTGCTGTGTCTGCATGTGGTCCAGCACATAGCAGCCAGAAGTCACTGCTTCCAAGTGTGAAAAAGAGAAATGGAGGAAAACCTGGAGAAATACTGCTACTGTGTTAACCCACTCCAGCAGAGTTCCTGGAAAGACTTATTCCAAGCATAACATGATCTTCCTAGAAGATTTTGTTGGAGGTCATAAACATGCACTATTTAATCCCATTTTACTATGGGGATAATTTATAACTGAGACAAATGTGGCCCTGATGCCTTAATGGCAGTGGTCATTTATCCTTTTCTTATTCAAGCCAGTGGAAGCAAGAAACCTCCTGATGCCACATCAAATGGCATAGGGTTGAACAGAGCAGTGATTCAGTCAGACTTCTGCAGAGATTATGCAATTTTTGCTTCCTGTCAACATGTTCCTCCTTTCATTTGGTAGAACAGAAAACTTTTGCATAAAAGGTCATTATTGAAAATAATATGCAATTCATTATTGAAAATAAAATATCACAGCACTCAATAAAAAGCCAAGGGGGGTAAGAATGACTTTTAGCTTCTTGAGCTGTGGCCCAGATATATCTACCATGCTATGCTCTCCTATCCTCCCAGCTTTCATTTAATTAACATGAAGGAAAGGAATGTAATTATACTAGAAGTTTAGAAATTGCCCCTTCAGATAAACTTATTCAAATAACAAGTTGTTCTTTTCACATGTATTTACTTTCAGTCTTAGAAGTGCTCTTGCTTATTATTGTGACACAATTTTTTAGCTCAGATAGAGAAAACAAAAGCTCTTCAAAATAGAATATATCACAAAAAATAGCAGAACACATTATTTAAAAGCATCTTATAGATATTTTCTATTTAAAGCACACTTCCATTCTACAGTGCAGTGGTACCAAAATAGCCCACCAAGTACTAAACCAGCTTGTTCCAGTGCTGGGCAACACCACTGCACTAACATGGGGCTGCCCCATAACTGTCTCAGGGACACAGGCAGCTGCACTACTTTTGAGATCCAAGTCAATCATTTTCATAAGGAACTGCATAGTGATGTGTGGGGATACCTGCTCACACCTCTTGGACTTGGCTCTCAGTTCCATGCTTTACTTCAGGGTGTAGGAGCCCTTAGAAAACATCTTAGAAAAGATAATGCTTTGATTGTACTTCACAACCCAACAGTAAATGATGTTATCACTTCTTTCCTAGGCTCTCTGGGAGCTACTGTAAGACATTATCTGGGATATTAGTGCAATAACAGATGGATAGGGGAGTTAAATCAAGACCTCGTAGGAAATTTTAATTAAAGCAGCATTATCATCTGCAAGCTGAACAAAATGCTTGGATACAAAGTACTGCAAAGAGCACAAAAAGTGAAATCCTAGTCTGAATTTTCAGGCAAAGCTCTTACCAATGTCAACTGAAGAAGGATTTAAACCAGCAAGATGAAATTTTATGTCCTTGGTATTCAGTTCTTACTAAGATCCACGTGTAGGTATCTTTGTGCGAGCACACTAAGTTCTGGATACAGTCACAAGACACAGTCAATAGAGCTAATGGAGCTGAATCCCTCCCCTGATTCCGTATGAAAACATCATTGATATTTTCCAAAATCATAATAAAATCAACTAGACAACTCTTCTCCCATGCTTGTTCTTCTCTTTTACTTGTCCTACCAAAACCACATCTCAGTACTGAAGGATTCAGCCTGAGAACTCCAAGGAACCACCTGTCTGATGGCGGAAGCAGTTTCCTTACACTCTTCTGCTGCTCTAACTCTGCTGCACCAGAGAGATGCAATAATCTCTCTCTGATAACCCACAATATCAGCTTCCACCCCCCCATGACAAATATTCAAACAAGTGCCTCCCTGTTCCTCCCACACTTTCCTTCATGCCTGGGAGGGAATCACAATAAACATCTGCAGAACTATTTCATTATCTCCCTTCAAATTCCTTCTTAAGACTCCTCTTTCCTCTGATATCTAAAAATCCAGGCTCCTGATGTGCTCTCTGTAGCTCAGTCATATTCTGGATCAGTACTGTCTCAATGTTTCCCTGAATTTTGCTGTCTGATTGTATCCATCTGTTGTCTGCTGTTTCTCCAGTTTAAGTTGGTTTGTCTCTGCTGTGTGTCTCTGTCTATCAGAATGGCCTCCTGATGCATGACTCCTTCTTCAGGGCACCAGCATAACAGAGATCAGAGAAGGACTGCTGGAAGCCATCCAAATCTGAAACTTGTATCAGAGACAATCATTCATAGTCTGCAGAAAGCAAAATGGACACAACTGTTCTAGAACATTTTGGAGACCAAGGCTCAATTCACATTTTTCAGTAAAAACCTAGCTACAGCAAATTATGTGATTTTTCATAGAAGCTGCATTCACTACTATCAAAGATTTTAAAATATTTTCTGCAGCAAAAATCAAGACAGCCACTTCATTTTATGAAGTCAACCTACAATACTTCATGACATTATTTAAGCCTCAATTTATATGTGTACACTCTGACACTATTTTACCAGAGGGATTGTGATTATTGACAGCATTTCAGTACCAACAGCTTTTTACAAAAGAACCACTAGTGAACAAAGCATTCTGTCCTTGGTTTTTATGGATTTCCAAAACTACAACAGCTTCTCAAGGTTCAAAAGTGTCACAAAATGTGACATCTGGCATGTGTGATCAGAGAGTCCCATGTGTTCTCCTGACACTGTGAAGGATGATGTTTCCATTAAAGCAGTCAGAAGACCCTTAGACCAGAAAGCTTGCAAAACCCAGTGGGTCCAATTAAATTTATATACTGTTTTGTGCAAGATTGCAAAGGGTTATAATTCTAATTCAGGTTTCATTAGCCATCCTCTCCTGATTTTTTTAAACTGCTTGAGTTTAATTTCTGGTTGATTATTCACTTTTTTTTCCTTACAACTTCTAACATATTCTTACAGTATGTACTAGAGCTTGCAAAAGTTTCCTTCTCTTTTCTACCAAAGCTGATTCCTTGATCAGCTAGTGAAATATCTGATTATATTTGAGCCATGGATGGCTCAAAAAACTATAGAATCAATTAGCATAAAATTTTCTTCAAATAGAAACCTGCTAAATCATTACTATTTTTAGAATTCTGTAAGAACCATCAGTTTTAGTACATCTCAGTTCCATTTATTTCTCTCTGACTGGGCAAAAAAAAACCAAAATCACCTTTTTTCAGCTTTTTATACTGTCAAGGGCCCAGAGGTAACTAAAGAAGAATTTCCAGCTCTACAGCATCCTTAGCAAGAGGAAGTATGTTGAAGGCATGATGACAAGGGTAAGAAAGTTGAACAGCTGAGCAGGCACCCGTATTTTTATGGATAATGCTCCTCCTGTAAATCACAAACTGAGATTTGTGGTTTTCTATGACACACAATGCAGGTTTGAGAAGATTCCACTGGAGTGGGCTGGAACACTAGAGCAGCAAAAGTTGTATGTTTTGGGAGCTGGACTTGTAACAGGGGAGTGAGGAGGAGGAGAGAAGAAGAAAAGAATCCCTCAGCTATGAATGAGAAGTTCAAAAAAGCATGGAGATCTAACTACCACTGATGGCAAGAGAGAAAAGACTTGGAACTCTGATGGACACCCTTATAAACACCTTATAAACTTCCTTGTTCATGATTCCCACAGCAGTCTGAAAGCAATCTCTCAGACCAAGTCAGTTTCCCTCAGAACTGAATAAAATTATCTAAATATTGCCTCTACATTTATGGAGTACCCATATTTCTGACTACTCTTTGCTGACTATTACAGGAGAGAAGCAACAGTTTACACCATTCACTTATTCCATTAAAAAGGTCTGTAAAATCACTATGAGAACAACAATCAAATATAATTATAAACTGAGGCAACTTTGTTCTCTGAAAGTACATGTACTTTCTGTACCAAATTTTTGGGTCAATATACTTAATTAATGTTGCATTAATTCTTCTCCATGGCAACCTTTTTAAGGTCATTTTTACGAAATGTTCTCAAAACGTATTCCTTTGATTAAAGAACAGACAATTCATTTTATTGTAACAAGAAATCCTGTTGTACACCTTTTTCCTTACCAATTCCAATTTCTATTTTGTAAAGTGCCTTTCCTCTCTATAAACTTGTCCTACCAATTTTGCTTGAGGTAATCAAAAAAAATTAAAAGAAGAGCATTTGTAATGACTGCACCACCTATTGCATCTTGCTTTTTGAAAATTTATTTGTTCCATCATTAGGTGATAAAATGCTGCGGACCAGCAACCACAATGAGGTAGAATGTGCTGGCCATATTTCTCCACAGCCCATTCACTGACTTAGGAGTTATCTGTTTATCTCACTGCAAAGTGTATTTCTGCTTAAGAGTAATCCACTTCCATATTTGATCTTTGGTCTCTTTCAATATTTACAGGAAGCTTTCTGTTGCCTACACCACTGCCTTTGGTGGTCATCTCAGAGAGGTGGTGCCATCTAACAGAGGGCAAGGAAGTAGTGCCAATATTAGTCCTCTTCCTTGCCTGGTAAATGATACTGAGACAGAATATCCCATGTCTCCACACCAGTGGAAATACCTGCAGCATCAATTTCTGCAGAAGCCTGGAAGACAAGGCAGCTAATGTTCATGTCACAAACAGCAACAGCTGGATGGACAGCTGTGGAGCCAAACAAGGACTGTTGCTAGCAACAACCAAGCATTGTTTTCATTAGCACACTGTGAGAAAAAACAGGATGTGGCTGGAGAACAGGCCATACAGCTGTAGGGCAGCACTTTCCTGGGACAAACATCCTTGTTCTGGCTCCTGGAGAACAACATAGTACAGCACAAGTGCAGGAGTGAGGTCAAAAAGCAGGAATGGAATGTAGGGGGGGATCAAGACCACCAAAGACCTCTGACCCCTTTCCATACTGATGCATATTGATGCAACCACATTGCAGATTTCAGATGCTGTTTCAAGTTTTTCACATCTCTAATTATTACATATTAACCAACACTGGAAGTCTAATGCAGTTCCCTCAAGCCAGGCTTTAGATATTTTTAATTGAAGTAAGAATGGAAGAACTACATGGGAGTTTAGGACTCAGGAAAGCCTGACAGTACATACCTGAGTTTCACACCCCTGGCAGCTCCTTTCAGTCGCTACAAATACACTCAGGAGACATATTATACCAAAGAGTAAAATACTTGTTTGGACAGAGAGGCTGGGGGAAAAAGAAGACCGCTCTAGTTGAACATCCATACTGCCATAGGCTTTCCCAGTCAAGCTCCAGTACACCTTAGGGATGGGGAAAGAAAAGTTGGCTTCTGCCGACAAATCACAAGGATGACAAAGTACAGGATTTAAAATCCTAGCTAAGTATCTGCAGAAACAAAAAGGGAGGAGAGAAGCAGCTGACTGAAGTGCTGGCAGATACAGCTGGCAGATCAATCTGAAGACAAGGACAGGCATATCACAGCTCTCTCCAAAGTCAGCCCGCTCAGGCTCTCTGGAGTGGATTAGGTAGAGACGGAGAATTCAAAATTAAGAGAATATAAAGAAAAAATACAGAAAGGCAAATCTTACAACAAATTCTGCAGTTGGAATGAAGCAGTTACTCCTGCAATAAAATGGAATCCTTAATACCTGTTAAACCTAAACACAAATATACTATATAAAACGTAATACAACCCCTAGAAAAATTTGCCAAGTCTCACTGCAAACTCTTTCCTGTCTTACGGTTTACATTGGGTAAACAAAGTGACTTTGTCCAGTCACAAGCCCATCTTTTATCTTGAAAACTCTCTTTTTAAAAAAACGTCTCTCGCGGCTACACTTCCTTTAAGGAAAGATGTTCTCCATGAGCTTCACATCCTATACAGACCATATATAGAATAGAAGGTGCCTATAGAAGTAGGTTTTCTTCATGAAGCAAATCATTATTGGCTTGGGGTCTGTAAAATATCTTTGCTTCAATTTAGCTGCCAGAAAGCCTAGAAAGAAATTCTCTAAATATTCCTCTGAGTTGAAGAGAGAGGTCTGCAAGATAGTGATAAGGCAACTTCAGATGGCTTCCAGATGTTCAGTAATGGTCAGACAAGCTCATTTCCCTAGGCAGAGAGTCTCTTATCTGGAAGGGGATACAGACAACTGGCAAGGCCAAAATGTAAAGAAAGAACACCTGCCCAGCAGTAGAGTGAACCATACACAGTTGGAATAAAATGGCGGACTAAGACCCAACTTGGTGCAGGAAATTTCTGAAGTCAACAGAAGCCTACAGATGAGTCTGCACATAGATTCTTTGGCAGAAGCTTATCATCTACCAGAAAATATACTGCATTACATCATAGATGAGCTCAATGTAGTCCTGACTATCTTGACCTCTTCCTTGTTTTTCTCTGACTGTGCTCCAACTTCTTATTTCCAGTTCTGTTTTTCAGAGTAAATGGCCTATTATTGTCTGCAGTGCTCCAGTTTCAGTCCTGCCAGGGCCCTGTATAATGACATTATTATTCATAGGTGGCAGTGTCATTGCTATTACCTTTCTAGCCATACAAAGATGCCTCTGTGCAGCTGCCTTGGATTATTCAAAATAAATGTTTATCCCTTGAATTTTTAAATTCCTTCAAGCTCTTACCTTTCTATGTGCTCATATTAACAGGGCCTTACTTTTTAGCATTTCTCTATGAGTTATATTTAAGAAGCTTACAGAGAACAGATGATCCCAAACAAAACAGGCGAGTGATTTGGTGAGAGACAGAGAGATATGGGACTAGTGTTTAATTACTGCAAATACATAATTCTTTTCCTAACTCTTCCCACCCTCACTTTTCATAAATATCCTGATGTCTGCAATCCACTGGATGTGAGACACTGCTGCAGGACAAGGTGACTGAACAGAACAGAGGCTGGGCATCACAGCAGAATGAACACCTCTGACAGAGTCAGGGTCTAAGCCAAAGGAGCCTCTCCTGTAGGTTCAATATCAGCTCCTATCTACCAGGACCCCTGAAGGTGCTCTGCATATATACAGAGAAACACCACTAGGTGTGACTGGTCTTGTCATTATACAACATTATACACAACACGTGATACTTCTTGCACAAAATCAGTGTCCTGCACCTCCACATTGATCGCCATCATGTTCATCATCATTGTGAAATGCAGATCCCAGGACTGTGTCTCAGGCCTAACCTAAAATGACAGTTTTGACCAGAGAGGAAGAGAAGATCACACTTTTAATCCCATCTCTCTCATGCTTATCCACTGCCATTTCTAGAATGTCACTTACATCCTCAGTTAACACTCTTTGTTTTGGTGAATCCAGAAAGCAACACATTCTCAGAACTCTCCTCCATGAGACAGGGTTTAGTTTAAGTTTAATTTGCTTAATGCTTAAGTTTACTTGAGGCTGCACCTCAAATCCTGTGGTCAGTTTTGGGTCCCTCATTGCAAGAAAGACATGGAACTGCTGGAATGAGACAAGGGCAATGAAGCTGATGAAGGGTCTGGAGCACAAGTCTGATGAGGAGTGACTGAGGGAGCTGGGGTTGTTTAGTCTGGAGAAAAGGAAGCACAGGAAGGACCTTATCACTCTACAACTACCTGAGAGGAGGTTGCAGCCAGAGCCTCCTCCCAGGCAACCAGCGACAGAACAGAAGGATATAGACTCAAGTTGTGCCAGGGGAGGTTCAGGTTGGACATGAGGAAGAATTTTTTCACTGAAAGGGTGGTTAAGCATTGGTGACATCCAGTCACCATCCCTGAAAGTGTTAAGAAATGAATGTACAAGGCACTAAATTAGTGGAATGGTTTAGTTGACTTAGTGATGTTTGGTCACAGGTTGGACTCGATAATCTTGGAGGTTTTGTTCCAACCTTAATGATTCTATGATTTTAACCTTTCACACTTTAATACACACAGAAACAAAGGCTGTTATAAAGTATGAGCCTAACAATATCCCCACCCCATATCAGTCCTTCTTATTCAACAATTTCTCTTTTGATGAACCATCTGACACTTCTGCCTATTGCAACTCATCTTCTTTTTCTTCCATCCATCTCCTAAAATTTGCCAGATGATTCAGAAATTTCATTCCATCTGCTCTGATATACACCATCCTCCCTGGTCCAATATCATCCAAGGATTTAATTAACTTGGTGTTTACATCTCCCTCCTTATCATTCATTATTTGATATATTGAAAGAACACATCCCAAGATTAATTGCTCCTATTTGATACCTTATTCATTTTAAAGATCTCTGCTAAGAGCTATTTGCTGCTTCCCACCTGTCAACACTGACTTTTTTCATTTAATACACTGTGCTATATTCTCATCTAGATAATACTTTGATGAATTCTCTATAGAAAAAAAAATCTGATTCCAGTACAAAACAAATGGCAAAAATGCCACTGAACTACATGATATCACAATTTAGTTCTGCAGGAGTAAAAGGTGTATTATCAGGCAGAAATACACTATAAAAGTAGACTAGCTTTAGTGGAACAGCTTTGCCATTTACCCTGCTATGGTGCCTATGACTGCAGGTAAAGACAATAGGACATGGGTTGTACAGAGTGGATGAAATTCCAGCCCTCCAGGTTCTGTGAATCTATTAAACCTCGTCTTTGTAAGACCTCACTCTTAATCTACCAGCTGTGATCAGTGGTGTAGGTGTTCCACATACCACTTACTTTGCTTCTGTTTAGGGATTCCCTTAACAAATCTATTGTATTTTAAACAAATTGTAAAGGTAAAATTGGACAGACAGGTGAATACTTTCTGGTTGTTCCTCTCTGAAATTCTGAAAAGTGCATTAATGTTTTTCCTAATGGCTGCATATATCAACCATTTGCTAAACCACCACTGAATGCTTCTAATATCACTTCAACAACTCTGAAGGTGCCTAAAGATCTCTAATCAAAAGGTACTTCCCCCTTGGTGTAGGAACTTTATAAAGAGTAAAAAGAGAAAGGAGGAATGCAGCAGCATACGTGATGTGCTGGATCGACCCAGTCTCTGTTATACCTTTCTTACGAGAACCTGGGCAAGTCAGCTTGACACTGTGCAACAGTATCTACCTATTAGACAGAAATAGTTGTATTTCTCAGACAGAGATGAGAATTGCAAAAATGATTTCATTAAAAGTTTGTGAGGCCCATAAATACCCTGTAATGGTGGTCATAAATTTCATCAATAAATGGATCACAATATTTAATGAGCAAGTAAAAGGAAAGGAGCACAACATTACACAAAAGAGGATTTCTAGATATTTGTTATTTTATGGTTTCATCTGTCCAACTGATGACTTTTATCTTCAGATCTGACCTGACAGTTTAAAAAAGGGTAAGCAATAGCTTCATGTCTCATTGGAGAAGCCTTGCCAAGGCAAATTAAAGAAAGGGTAAAGATGATTGTGGATAAAGCCACCAGCCTTGTTATCTCCTTGTTAATCCTATTTTATCAGTTTAGTTAACCTTAGATGACAGTGTTCAAATACCTGAATGCCCAGGGGGTTTTTAACACAAGTGGTCCAATGACAATAAAATCATACATGACTTAGAATTACTTTTCATATAAATTTTTCTGTGAAGAAGTTTCAATGATAATTTCCCTTGAAATTTCATACTTCAAGAAACCTTCAGTACAGAGATAAACTGATCCCAGACTCTGACAAATTGAGACATTTTTGATTTATTAATAGATGCTAAATATCTCAGTCATGAGTCTTCTTACTAGATATCATAAAAAGGATTGAACAAGGGAACAAGCTAAACTTAATTGGCTTATAATTGCCAAAACATTTCTACATGGTGCTATTCACTGGTGCCAGAATCTGAGTACAGGGCCAAAAAACTAAAAACAAAGTTAAATTGGTGAGAGGGGTGCCTCCGACCACAAACAGCTGGAATAGCCAATGCAGACATAAATGGAATTCTTCAATTCCAGTGGTGTTCTTAAGAGCTGCCTGCAGCCAACCTGCTCTATTTTGCTATCAAATTACTTCAGAGAGACAGATCAAATTTTGATAGCTCCTGTTTGCATGGCTTCTTTAAAGTAGATTCCTTAACTGTAGTGCAAATATGCACCAATAAAAAAAAGTTAACTATCAACCATTACGTATCCAGTTACTGCCATCTAACAATAGAAAGGCAAAATATATGCAGATACACACTAACTATGCTCTCAGACAGTGAGGCATGGCTACAGATGGAGCAGCAGAAGCTAGGAAAGTTCCTCATCTCAGCTTGTGCTGACTCTGAAAAGAGGGAAGCAGGACCTAAGCTCCAGGGACAACCCTTCTGCTGCACTTAGACCTTGGAATTAGGATGTTCAAGAGCCAACAGAACCATGTGTGAAAGAAGACTTGCAGATGCTGAGCTCAGCTTGTTTTCTCATCAGGACACAGCAATTCACAAATAAATGAACAAAACATTCCTTCAACCCTCCTTCCTAGCACAAAACAGAGGGAGATGAGGTTGTCCATCAATATCAACATCGCTTGCCTGTCACAGAAGAGCAGTGCCCAGAAGCTCTCATTACAGCCTGTGTCATTGAACAAGCTCATTACATTTTGCTCTTATGATCCCACAAGGTAAACCTGTTCTTTTGAACTAAGAAATCTTTCCCCATGTAATGTATGGA
The DNA here is from genome assembly GCA_013400575.1 of Peucedramus taeniatus. NCBI lineage: Eukaryota > Metazoa > Chordata > Aves > Passeriformes > Fringillidae > Peucedramus > Peucedramus taeniatus. The sequence continues at coordinate 111,920 of WBNO01025893.1, read as the reverse complement.
CTGGGCACAAAACAGAAAGTTACATCTGACATTCCCTTCCCTTCCCGCTATTCAGAAAACAAACGATAGTAGAGTTTTTTCCCTTTTGCTTCAGTTCAGCAGCCATGTCTGACATACGTGAGTTGATGCAGAATTTCATGTTGTCTCCTTGAAACAAAACAGGGCTGACAGAGGGGCTGGCATGTAACAACTGCCCTTCACAGAAAGTGTGCTCCTTCTGATGGAAAGCAGCACAGCATTTCACTCTGGCATAACTTAAGTATGTAACCAATGACTAGTACACTGGTTACAGACCAGCAGTGATCCTTCAGAACAGCAGCACTCAGAAACACTGGCACAGACACTGAATTGCTCACTGCATCACCCTAATAAATACATTTTGGTACTTTCTAGTATTTTTTCCAATATACTAAAAAATTATGGAAAGCCTGGGTTCAGTTCACAACTCCAGAGTTTACCTTATACCAGCTTGAATGAAGTGCCAGTTTCCTACATTTGTAGGAATGTGTGTGGGATCTCTCCAACGCACTTCAAACTCTTACTCATGGAGTGACATGCTGAAATCCTAGAGATGGTTCCCTTGAAAACTGCTGCGGTAGGGAATACTCTTGGTGTATTATTAAGGTCACAGAGTTTCATCTTCACAATGCCCAAACAGACAGAACATCAGGTTTGTGACTCCTTCACAAGACAACATTGCATCTACATTATTTGCTTTGTCCAAGTTGAAGCACAAGAAAATGGATGGCTCAGTTCTGCCACCAGAACAGAGCTTGTTCTGGTAGCAAGGAAGCAAGCTTTCCTTGCTTGTTCTGGTAAAACAGTACCACATGATGGAGAAATTGGTAGCAGCCACTTCCATTGCTGTATTTTCCCTAACATTGGGAAATAAGGCACAGGAAAAAAAGTAAAAATAGCTTTCAGAAGTCTTTTGAGAAGGGATGCAAATACCTTCATTTTGAAGAAATCACTCTAAATGCATGTCTGCATTTCAAATATTCTTTAGAAAACTTCAGCTATCCATGCAAGTAAAAGAATAATTTAATCTATTGTAAGAGTTTCAGAGCTCAATATAATTAGAATGTTCATTGTGGTCAGGTGATTTGTCTAAAAGAGGAATTAATTAAATCTGAAGAATATTAGAAATCACCAACACTAACGTACCTAGAAAATCTATTTTAATCTTGAAGACACAGTATACAGTGAATGGAAATACAAAGCTACAATATCCTTATGTAACATCATGATGCACCATGCAGAGAGAAAACAAGACCTTGGAAACTCAGGCATTTTGCTTTCATAAGACACTTTTGAGTATTTTTTGAAACCAGAGAAGATACAGAGAACACTTGTAATATAATTATCATTTCCATACTGGTGAAGCAGACTTGAGGCAAGAGGACTGACCCTGATGCTGTGGGGGTTTTTGGAGTAGGCAGCAATTTTGCTTTATACGAACTCCCAGGGGAATGAGAAAGTTTTAAATATTTGATTTTACATGAGAGTTTGATTCTACATGACTTTAAACCCCACAAAATTTAATTTAAACCTTGTTTTATAAAGATACCTTGACAGCAATGGATAATTAAGACAAAGCGAAGTGTTATATGAAAGTTATTAGGCTCTAAAGCAAATTATTATTGTATCTTTTCTTTCTGGTTGGTGCCTATAATACCCCTTCTCTCATTGCTTTAAGGGAAGAAAAAATGTCACCACATTCTTGATACAACAGAAACACATTGCTAATCACCTCACTTGACAAACATTAGGCGCAGATGCTTAGAATAATAATTTTCTGCAAACCTGTAACCCACAAGATTCTTCTATTAAAAAACAGCATCCAGGAACTCTGAATATCACCGAATTTATCTTTACCATCCAACAAGTGAATACATATCTTCTATTCAAACAGCATTTGTGTTTGGACTTATCTACTTTAGTCTCCAACTCTGTGAGCAGGCTCAGCCAGCTGATTAGGCAACAATCAGAAAGGATTTGGCAGCTAACATCACGGGCTGTTGCAGTCCTGCAGCTGCTAACAATGTTTTCCAGCTGCTAGCTGTCTGGCCATTCAAAAGCACTTGTAATTCTTTCAAACCACTTGACAAGGTCAGAGAAGAAGTTTCCTTGGGGCTAGGCTTGGCCCACTGGGCACTATCGACCAGCAGCCAACTCCTGTCCTCATGATTGAGGCTAATTAACATCTACAATAATATACTATAGGATGAGACAGCTTTTCCACCATTGCCAATTTTTACAACTTCATAGTTCTGAGCTAAGCTCCAGCTCAGATGTTGAGACAGCTTCCGCCATGAAATGAGGCTGACATGTATATTTGGAGATGCTCAGTTCAAGGTGGTCCTCTTGGCACCCCACAGCCCAGGTCTCATATATTTCTCTGAAGAGACAAGAATGGCTGTTAGATCAACATGGGCCTGATGTTGACTCTGATTATCACTAAGAGTTTGAAGGCCAACATGTTTCATGAAAAACAAATGTGAAGTGTCTCCCCTACATATACAATAAAGAGCTTGGCACTCAGAATTAAACCACTCCACCAGTGTCACACACCAAAAGACTGCTAAAACTTAAACCCAGGCTCATGTCCTGAAAAGAACAAACCATCCTTGCCCATTTTATGGAAAACTAGAACACTAACAGTCTCCTTTGTCTGGAATGTTTGTGCTTTTCTCTCCTCTGCAGTATTAAAGCATGAAGAGACACTTCTGGTATGCATGAAATGCTTATCTGACAGTTTACCTGCATCTTCAAACCTATTTGGCAAATGGACAGAACTGCAATGTGTTGATAAATTTATACCATTGTTAAAGACCAGGAAGTATATTTATGGCTTATGTCTTACATGAAACACAAAGGATGACATGGCAGGCAGCTTTTTCTTTTTCCTCCAAATGTTCAGGGGCATAACATTGTCCATTTTGCCCTTTATTACAGCTGGAATCTTTCTTTTCTCCCTTTTCCACCAAGACTTACTAACAAAACACCAATCAAAGATGTTGCCTCCTTTAACAGTTTCTAAGAAAGAAAACAGCCTTGGGGTCCCTCACTGAAAGAATGGGGCCAAAAATAAAAATGCTAATGTGCAGGTAGGTGTATAGGAGTGAATGAATGATGCTGCCCCCTTTTACCCAGAGTCACATGGAACCACAGAACCACAAAGTGGCTGGAGTTGGAAGGGACCTCTGGAGGTCATCAAGTTCAACCTCTGCCTGGAGTAGGCTGCACGGGACTGCTGCATCCAGGAGGAAATTACTACTGTCAACAACCAAAACCCCTTAGCACTTGTTTCTCTTCTTTTCCAGAGCCTCGTGCTTGGATTTCTGTAACTATGGTAATTGTGAAACTACTTTTTTTAAACTAATATAAGCCATTATTTTTAAAACTATGATAAAATTGGATATAAGGGCGGAAGGGATCATCTTAACTCTCTTACATAATGAATTAAAGAACCTCACTAATACTTTCAGCATCAAACTACTATAACTTCTGTTTGAGTTGTTTTAAAAAACATCCCTCAAGATAGCTGGTGGCAGATAATTCCCCACAGTCTCATGATGCTGTTGAGTAGTAGACATGTATGTATCAATTAATTGGCAAGCTTTATCCAGAACCATGCTCATACTCCCATATAGCCAAATGAAAACCAGCTCTAATGATTTGTCTTACCCAATTCACTTTGAACAAAGCAATGATTTAATCTCCCAAAAGTTGTGAAAGGTTAAATCATCTTTTATTCTCAGTCAACCATTTCCCATACTCAACTAGAATTACCACAATGTTTTGCATAGAACAGTTCATGCCTGCTAATGAGCCACAATTATGCTATGATAAACAGGTAAGTTCAAGTAGCATCCAGAATGTTTGCTACTTAAAAGAAAATACGTATGCACAGGGACCTTTGATTTTGCATGTATGTTGCTACACAAATCTTTTTTTTTTTCCCCCACATCTTTCTACCTAGAAAGATTTAAACTTGTGCCTTAGATTTCAGGTCAGAGCTGTGTTGAAGTTAGCAGCAAAATTCCCTTTGACTTTAAGGGTACAGGTTCACTCTGTGCTGTTGTTACATGAACTTGAGGATACTGGAAACAGAACAAAAGTGTCTTTATTTTGCAAGTTACTGCAGTACTGTACTGGTACTCTGAACAAATATAGCCTATGTCAGGAGAAATTTATGGCCCATTTCTTCGTTAAATGTATAGTCCTAATATTTCAAGGTACTGACTTGGTCCCGTTTGATATTATCTAGATGGGTCCACACAAGTTCTTTATAGAATCTGAGCTCAAATACATAATGCCCAATATGAATTACTGTCCTCTTTCTTTCTGTTTTCATTTCAGTTTCAAAAAAATTTGGATCCAGTACTTGCATTTTTACTCCTATAACATGATTGCTCTTTTTAATGAACAGCTACCAGCTACCCCATTGATACTGTTCTTTGCATTTCGTAAAACCCCTAATGACACGGAAATGAACTTTACTTAGAATGAGGGTTTTATTGTCATGAGCTCAGCCTTGCACTGGTTTGTAAACTCTACAGAATAAGGTGTTATCACTGCAAAAAGTCTCTTTTTTAATCGAGTAATCAAAATTCTCTGAAACTCAGGTTTCTGAGGGCTCAGACTGATGGTGAGATAGTTTGCTTCTAGCCTGCATTTTGAAATAAATCTTGGAGCATTTCAAAACCAGTAATTTTCATGCTTCATGTACAATGCTACACAAAGCATTTCAAGTGCTTGTGTGGGAACTTCTGAAAGGCTCCTTCATTTGGCACCTTCCCATCTGATTCCAGCAATATGGGCAGGCCACATGTTTTTGCAGTGGAAAACAGGATAGATGTTATTTCACGTGAGAGAGCCAACTGCACACAACTGAAAGGACTGTGGAAGACCTGATTTCTATTTCTGGTCTCATCCCAAGGAGAATTGCTCCTGAATGATGCTGGTAACTCACACCAGATTTCCATGCCTCAGTTTTTCCTCTGTAACAAGAGGACATCTTTTGTAAAGCACTTCACAGGAAGCCTTTAATAGAAAACCACTCCTTAAAAGTTCTCTACCTCCTTTTAAAATTAAAAATCTCTTTGCCTTTGCAATGAAGACTCAGTGATGAACACATAGGTCACGATTTTTCCCCTTGAAGGACATCAGGGAAGATGTTGCCTTTGTTTCTAATGCAAACTGAACTGGGTTTTTAGGCCATGCTCTGCTAGCTGCTCTCGTGCTCATTTCAATCCGTGATTCAAGGGAATCTCAGTGGATGTACTGACTGAGAAGCATCACATTCAGCAGCCATATCTCACTACTTTCTTGAGTTAGACACAAATTATTTTCCTCTAAAAAGAAAAATGGTCTCAAGACAGCTGCAAATAAGACATAAGTTTTATTCCACGGTTTTATTTATGAAATTTTATCTATTTCTTGGCTCAGATCTCAAGCTGTAGGAAATTGCCACAGATCTCTCGGGATTCCCCTTGCTTGGGGATTTCTCGAGAGTCCTTTTCACAGCCAGATGGTCCAAGAAAGAGTCAGAGATGCTTTGCCTTCGTTCTCAGAGTTTATTATTTCTTATCTATAACATGTTCTCTCTGACCAGCCGCGATCCTCTCAGCGGGTCAGTCCAAGGCACACTGCCCGCCCCTGGGTCTGTGTTGTCTTTTTATACTATAAACTACGTAGACATTATTTACAGTTAATTTCCAATACCTATCACCTATGTTAGACAGTGAAATTCTACCTTAAACCAATCCCCAAGTGCCAACATCACCAAGAAAATGGATACGATGAAGAAGAAGGAAGGAGGGCAGTACACACCCAGATTCCTCCATCTTGACCCCCCTGTACACTTCTCATATGAATCCTAACATTCTATTTTTCTACTTAATAATAAGCTACTTATTTTTTTCTACTTTCCCTGGTTTGTAATTCCTCATATAAAGTTGGTAACTGTTTCCATGGCTCGAGATCGAAGTCAGAGGGATCTTTGGCTCCATTCCAAGCTCTCCGAGCCCCCTGCCAGGGTCTCAGCCCATCCAAGGCAGCAAGAGGGATGTCCTGGTTTCCCACACAGATCCATTACAGACCCATTATCATTAAAATAAATAATTGGGAACCAGAAGACACAATGGTTTAGGGAGGGCACTAACTTTCTGCCGCCTATTTGTCTAGACGTCCCCATGATGAGAATTGAATAACATAATTTAGCTTTGTTTGAGCTGAAACTTCTCAGCAGCTTTTCAAAGATGAACTTCACAAATATGTATTTGAAGATACATACATATAGATATATATCAAGATCCTGTATTTTCTGGGATTTTTCATGATGTGAAAATTTCCAGCAGTTTTGTGCATACACAAGAAGACTACCTTAATTTACTGTGAACATATGCAAAAGAATGGTTTGTAACTTTATGACTGATGAAAAGTAAATGCATTTGGAATATTATTTCATCATACCTGCTAGGTTCTAAGTTCATTTTTTTTCTCCAAATTCAAGACCTTGTCATTCCATTCGAATAATAAGATTTATTCCTTATATACAGTCATATTTATGACTTTAGATTGTCTCCCTATTTAGCTATAAAGACATGCTGTTATTTCTCTATGTGCACATCATGGAAACAGTCACCAGCATTTTGTTTTTCTCCATTCCTGCTGGGTTTTTTTTGTTTGTTTGTTTATTTTACTTTCTTTTAAAAATAAATGGGAAAACTTTTAAAGGGTTTTAAAATTTTTTTGAGAGAGACCTTTTTATCAAGCCTTATCCTGCAAGAAATTATTATTTATTTTGTTCAAGAGAAGGGCAAGTTTTAAACTGACCTCCACCCTTTTGTATGGAGGTGTCATTTCAGATGGTACCGGACTTTCTTCTTCAGCAGAAAATGGTACAGTGAGATGGCAGAAACTGGAAAATGAAGTTAAAAAATTTATCACAGGTGAAGTAATTGACAACTGAAACAAGCTCATCTAAAGGCCTGTGAATTTTCCAGTTTTTAACATCTCAGTTTGATTTTAAATTCCTGCTCTGGCTGAATGAAAAACTTGCTGCAGGGATTATCAGTAATGCTCTATGGCTTATGTTAAGAAGGGATTCAAATTAGCTGGAACATAACCACTCCTTCTGTTCTTAAAATCTGTGAATCACCCAAAAACTTTTTTATCCAACCCACAGAAGATAAGAGTGAAGACTACAAATATTTCTGAAGGGGAAAAAAAAAGAAGCAAATAATCCCTCCAAAAAAACCCACATATTTATATGAGGATTTCAGCACTAACTTGAAAATATAAAGTATGGCTAAACTGTCAAGTTACTTCTAGACAGAAAAAACCTGCTAAAAACCTGTAATGCCAGTAGCATTTCTGGCACATCCCTCTTTAAGTGCTGTTATGTGCCGTGTCAGCCTCCCTCCTGCCTTATTGACCCATCAAACTAATTTCTCACTCTCACACTTCTTTTATCACTTCCCTTATCATTCTGTTCTTTTGGGTTTGCTTTTTTCTTTTGACATTATCAGGCCCAGCTACAAGTGGCACTTCTCCCTGGCACTTCAAGGCAATTGCATATCCTTCCCTTGTGCACATAGCACAGGCAGTCAGGAGCAGAGTGGAGTCAGCAGTGATGGAGCAACATAAGCCCCTGCTACCACCAAGCACTCTATCCCATGCCAGACCCTGCAGCCAAACTAAGGAACATAGTGCCTTCTTCAGGAGCAATCCTGTGCAGTCCTTGCTGCACTCTAGCAGTTCTTGAATTTTATGAGTGAAACTGTAAAAAAACCATGTAGGAATGACATCGGCAAAGTGGACAAGCAAGGAAAGCATGAAGCGGATACTAACATGAGAAAAAGCTCCTGCAGAAATGTGCTAAATGTGAAACCCTTAAAAGTTTTTTTTATGAGATACAGGGGCTGTAATGGTCATTTGAAAAGTAAGCAGTCGGGATAAGATTTGTTGGAAAAAGTTTGGTTTGCTGACAAACCTGATTGTGTTGGCATAACTCCTCTCAGTGACCTCATCAGGCTTGTGGAGTGAGAGAGAGCAGGATGGAGCTGCAGATATATCTGTCATTTGTTTTGCGTGCAGAAGGTTTTCCCAGGTGGCTACACTCAGCAGCAGCTATGCATCCCAACCCATTTGGTTGCCCACAGCTGCAGGTTTATTCTTAGTTTCAGGAATGCGAATCCTTGTGGACATGGTAACGGTTTCATGTCAGCAAGGAGACAGGTTTTCCCCTCAAAATATTCCTAAACCACATTAGTCACTTGAGGTATCAAAAAGACTTGTTTGGATTAGACTGCTCTAGCTAGTTCTGTAAGATGTAACTACGTGCAGTGCAGTGGTTTCATTAAAAACTCTACTCTAGGCATGAGGCTGAAGCATACAATAGAGCCAAGCTCCTTCTGCTCTGCAACCCTGTGACAAAAAGTGAGAGGACAAACACTGCAGGCTGGGCTGGCTGGGTGGATGCTGTCCCACAGATGGCAGAGCACTGTATCCCAACCCACAGTGAGACCTGATGTTCATGATGCAATGAGACTTGTGGGCACACAGTGGTATGTCAAGAAGTCAAGGTGATGTATTGTGTGGCTTTATAAGACTTGATCTTTGTAATAACAGGCCTCTCTGTAGCCTCCACTGCTTGCCAGAGCAGGTATTGGCTCCTTGGCTAAGCCAAGGCTATCCAAATAAACTCAGGCAGACACAAGGACAATAAAAAGATCCCACATTTCTCCATCAACTAGGAGGGTAAAGCACATTCCTTTGACACATTTACCCCAGAAATTCCAGCATATTCTAGAAAACTTCTTCCAGCCATTCCAGTGCATGGACATCTCTAAGAATGACATGCACCAAAAATTATCCTGCTGTTACCTGGGAAAAAGTTCAGGTCCTAATGTAATAAATGAACAAGAACAGAATTCAGATAAGAACACCAAGGTTTCTATTTCTTCTAAAAGTTGATGGATTATAGTTTGCCCATTTAGCCTTTAACATTTATTGCAATGATTCTGAACATCCTGAGTGGTGCTGAACATCCTCCTATCCAATCTCCTTCCTTTGGACATTTGTCTCTTAAATATGTGAAAACTTTTATCCTTTCTACCTGCTAAGCCCTGCTTAGTCAAGCTATTCAGCAAAGTCACTACTAAAAATTCTCTTTTAGTTTTAACCTTCAATATTCTTTGGATTGCTTTAATCATTACAGGCTCCATGTTTGTGCCCTGTGACAACATCTCATTAAAATTATCTTCCTGCTCATATCCTAATGTAGTACAACCAGCCACTGCTCAGCTGAGGCCAATGAAGGGACACTGATTTATGTGATCTGTCTTTTCATTACCTTAATTTCTGTTAACTGACCCTTTGGTGAAAATAAGAATAGGAAAGCTGAAAAAATGATATGGGAATAAGACAAAATATATTATGAAGATAAACAGGTTTTCTACTTTGCTGAACACAAGTACCTTTCTCAAAAGACAACCCCTGGGGAAATTTGGATATGTCAGTAGTGCTCAACCAGTTTCTAAATGAGCTGTAATATATTATAAATTTCTGTAACAAGCAAGCAAATTTGCACCAATTAATGTTGCTATAAACAAGAATTGATTGTTTTTAAGAACATCTGCAAACTTCTTTTTGGTTAGGTGCCAAAATTTGGCTTTTGCATGTTAGATGAATCAGTCAACCTTCCCAAGAAACATGGCTAAAAACACGTATCCTTTTTGTGATGCAAGGCCACTACAACTTCAAACAGCAGCAGAACTCCATACAAATTATTTGCTCTGTGATCTTTGAAGAGTTGGATGCATCCTCTGTCAGAAGACGACAGACAACTCATTTGCCCATGAATCTGGCATTGTGTAATATTGTTAGTAGACTTTTTGCCAAGAATGCTAGCAAGAAATTGAATGTAATGAAATGGAAAGTCAAACATCTTAGGAATGATTTATATAAAGATAAGTCTGTTCTTTGAGGAAGGACAACAAACTGGTTTCTCAGACCAGTCTGACAGTGTCCATATCAAAAATGAAATAACCTAAGCCAAGCAAAGCATAGTACTGCCAGGGTTCCAATGGATGAAGAGAAAAGTAATAATTCATGGAAGTCCTAATGAAACAAGCAGATCAATCCATACACATAAGGTGCCTTCCACTATTTCATATATTGTACCTCCACAGTATTCCAGTAATATAGTGACAATGGACAATGCAAACAAGACATTTAGGGCGATAAAGCTGTGTCTCCCTTGACGCCAAAGCAAAACTTCACCATTTTCAGAATCAGGATTTCATCCTTGAGTGCTTTTATTTTCAGGTATTCACAGTGAGGAGGTAACTGGCTTTTGGCACTCAGCCTCTCTAATTGTCTGTTCTTAAAAAAATGTGTATTATCAGATTTAAAGAGATTTAACACCTATCTTCACTGACTTCTTATCTATTTCAGAAACCTCCTAACAATAATAACTGAAATAAATAACTGCGCTTGTATCCATCATCACTGAAGGACTCTCTACATACATTATTTCTTTCATCTCCTCCCTCTGTCCACCCTGCTCTAGCATTCTTTCATTGCTCATTCTTGTCAGGTTTAATGTGAGGACTATTTCTTCTTCTTTCCCCTTCAGCTGCCTCTGCTCAAGCTGAAAGTGACTGTTTCTTCTAGTCAATAAAATAGCAAAGAGCTTTCATTAGTTCACTCAGGTATGTCACTTGGAAAAAGAAGAGGTATTGGCCAGGATACACAATACATTCAAGACCCCCTTAACACTGAACACTACTCTTTCAATCTCTTTAGGGATATAGGCAAACTATATAGCCCTAAAAAAGGCAGAAAATTGTTTCCTAGTGTTTGCAGGCATTCAGAGGAAAGCCTGTTAAAATTCAAGGTAATCTGTCACCATAAATTATGGAATCCCAGAAGACAAGAGTGGGGATTAGCCTGATAAAACATCTACCTGTGTCAACAGAGAAACAAAGCTCTGTCAGACACTGATCCAGGCAACTCAACATCTGTGCTCCACCACCACCATGTCCCCCATTGACAGCTGAATGTGCTTGCAATGTGTGTTTGCTTCTCCTTGACACTACTCATAAGACTGCAGAGATCAGTGCTAGCATGGCTCCCTGACAGCTCTGCCTAAGGACTTTGCACCAAAAGCATGTACAGTGCTATAAATGCTTTACTCTCCCTCACTGCAAATAGATAAAGATTTTATTTCTCCCAAGAAGACAATCTTACTTACTTGGGATAGCGTCTCTGCTGAAAGATGGGCAGAATCTGTGTATCTTGATTTGAATGCAGAAGCAGTAAATCCCGAAATCTTTCTGTCAGAACAAAGAAAAAAAAAGAAAAGAAAAAAAAACAAATCCAGACTGTGACTCTGCATATTCAGGCCACGAGTAAGCAAGCAGTAATATCAGTGAATTCTCTTCTCCAGAAATATTTAACAGAGGACAAAAACAAGCATAGAGGTACTAAAAAAATTATTGTTTCCTCTAAAACCTTTTAATATTTTAAGATGTCCTTTTTTTCATTCAATACAGAATTCTAGTAGTGCCAATAAGTTTCTAAGGTCTGCACAGAGGTCTTCTGGGTATCATGCACAGCCAGCCATAAACAGTCCCTGTCTTGAAGAGCCTAGTCTAAAGAGAAAGGAGAGGAGCCCTTAAGGATTCACCAGCCACTAAAGGAACACAGTAGTTGAAACAAACATAGATTAATTAAACCATATAAATTAAACTGCAGTACAAATCCTTCGGTAACTGACTCAACATTTTTAAGGATGGTTGGAAGACTGGATTTCTTTTCCATCTTTGTTACCTATTTCCAAAACTGCATGAGAGGATTTTCTGCAGGAGGTAAAGCTTTTGTAATTTAATTTCACTGACCACCAAACGAAGAAGTGGTTGTAGTTAGCATAGCTGCCTTTCTCTTATGCTTTTCTCTAGAGATGGTTAGACACAGAAAGACAAGTGGGATCTGTAGGACCTTCTATCAGTCCAGATTTCTCAGTCATGAAAGATGGAAACCTCCCCAAAATTCACATGATACCCAGATTCAGGGATAGAATAGGATTTCCCATCCAGATCAAATTTCTTTAGTAGCTCTCCATAGCATGGGACATGCTCTGTTTTTTTTCCTTCCTTCCTTCCTTCCTTCCTTCCTTCCTTCCTTCCTTCCTTCCTTCCTTCCTTCCTTCCTTCCTTCCTTCCCTCCTTCCGACACTTCCTTCCGACACTTCCTTCCTCCCTCCCTCCCTCCCGTCCATCACCTGCAACTTTAATCTGTCCTACAGTGGCAAAGAATCAATGCCCTTTCCACATCCTACCCTTTTTTCAATACTTTGTAACTGTGGCTGAAAGTCTTCAGCTACATGTATTATCCTTCCTTTGCTAAACCAGTTTGTAGCCTGTGGTGTGTGTGGCAGCTGTACCATGGATTTACCCAAACTAATTCTCTTCCATGAAAGTTTTGATTCTGGAAACTAAATCTGAGGGTAAATGTAGTCTTCCTTCTCTCAAATTCCTATGTATCTTGAAATATCCTTTAACACCAAGTTTATGGATAAAGAAATTACAGGATAAAAACCCATTTAGTTTTATATAATATTCTGTCATCAAAACAAAACTCCATTAATTTGGATACAAATCTGCTATGTAGCCTCTAAAGTGGAAAGAAACCCATCCGAACCATACTTCATAAAGCTTTAATACCTTGAAAAAAGCACAGTTAATTCAGACAGAAAGCTCTCTTGTTAAGGTCTCCGTTTTAAAGGTCAGCTGTCTCACACCTGAGTCTTTTCTCAGCTGGCTAAGATGTATTGCAAACATCTTGGATAAGATACCAGGATCTACCAGTGAAGAAAGAAGGGCTTATCTTTGTTCCTTTATTTCTATACCTCCTCATATTCAATTCTGAAAGAAATAAGCACTACTACCTCCAAAATTCTTCTCACATCTTCAAAATCTAAATTAGTCTTCCTATACCTAACTAGAACTAAGAGCAGATTTGGCCAACAAAAATAAATGCAATAAATGCAATGCTGTGAAGATGAAAGTTAAATCCAATACCTTTCAGGAAACAGCTGAAACACTGTCTTGAGGAAAAGCTTGTCATTATGCTACTTCTTGACCTCTGCTTGAAATTTTAGGAAGATGGAGAAATTTGCTTTTCTTTCAGTCTTCTGGTACATGGCAATAGGCTGAACACACACATGCCCTATCATCCTTAAAGATGATACATTACCATCTTCAAAAGCCAATGGACAAGAATGAAAGGCTACAGAAAGTTTTCACCGATATCTCAAAAAAATATCCCCTCATGTTTCAGAGCTAGCACATTAATTTCCACCTCTGCTTCAGTAATCTCCCCACACAGCCCAAGCTGCCAATGCATTTCCAGGCACCCTTTACAAAAGCCTTCATTCAAACAACAGCCTTTGTGTGTGCCTGGTGGAGGAATGGGAAGAAGTTTACAATGGCAATCATTGAGTGACAGCACTTGTTTCCATGACTTTAGGATTTTGATCTCTAGAACATGGTGCGAGACACCGTGATTAAGGATCTGTCTTTGTGGTGGCACGGGTGATTCACTTTTGAGGGCCTGTAACCAGGTGTGACAGCGATGTCAAACACGGAGAGACATGTTCTTACTCAGTTCAATGCTGCACAACACCACGTTACAGGTGGGTGAGTGAAGCTGGTTTCTCAGATCTTGGTAAGGATCTGTGACTCTCCGGGAGAGACAAAACATAGCTCAGTGAGTGTGCAGATATGTCCTGCCCCATTGTTCTGTCTGAGATGGATATCACCCAGGCAGAGAGCCATATTCCATCTCTATCTCCTACTGTCTGACGTTTTCTTGTGCTGCTGCCCTTTCACATTCATCAAGGCCACCTGGCTGCACTCCAGGACTCAATTCAGCAAGCAGTGATCTTGAAAATATTTTGAATAGTAATGTGGCAGGGCTGGCCAGTACTGGAGCCAAAGCAGCCAAGTTATGGCATCTGATATTGGCCTCAACNTATTTTCTTCTCACCATATGACTTTATTCATTTTTCCATGTGGCGTGGTTTAACCTCAGACAGCAACCAAGCCCCACACAGCTGCTCACTCACTTCCCCCATGGTGGGATGGAGGGAGAGAATCAGAGGAGTAAAAGCAAGAAAACTCATGGATTGAGACAAAGACAGTTTATTAAGACAGACAAGGGAAGAAATGATAATCATGGCGGTAATAATACAAATAATTAGAATATACAAAACAAGTGATGCACAATGCAATTGGCTCACACTTGCCAACCAGTTCCCAGCCAGTTCCTGAGCAGTTCCCAGCTGGCTCCTGGCCAGCTTTCCTCAGTTTATGCACTGAACATGATGCCATATGCTACAGAATATCCCTATGACCAGCTGGGTTCAGCTGATCTAGCTGTGTCCCTCCCAATTCCTTATGCCTTCCAGCCTTCTCACTTGGCAAGGCATGTAATGATGAAAAGTCTTTGTCTTAGCACAAAGATTACTTGGCAACTATTAGCTACAGGATTGTTCACATTGCTCTGAGATCAGCTATACCACTGATTGTTTTATGGCTCTGCTGTGTGTGATACTGCAGCCTGTCTCACTGATGGTCCCGTAAGTCTGCCCACAGGACAAAGTTCTCAGAAACATCAAGTCACAGTCACATCTTGTGCTCAGACTGATGTTTTCAATATGATGAGCACCACAACTTCCTCCTGGCTTTCATTCTGAGTGTACAATTCCTTCCAAATCCTTTATCAGTGAGAAGTCCTCAGTTAAATTTAGGCAGACTCATTGAGACCATACACGTTTAGCCAAACATGTTGCATAATTAGTTACCTGTGAAGACTCGAGATTGATTGTAATAACACAGTCTTATGCCCTGTCCTCCTTAATCAGGAAGGCTGCAGACTATTAAGAAGAGAAAGTTTGCCATTGAAACCTTTATGGATTTAACCTGTCCTGCCTTCCCCATCTTCTATCTGAGTTTTATTTTCTCTGTTCTACATTTTGCTCCTCTTCCCCCTCCCAGCATAACATATTCACAAGTCAGCTACTGGAATCTCAGTTATAAATACCCTTACAATCTTTATGGTAATACATGTTATGCCAAGCCAGTTAATCTACAAGGACAGAAGAATGCATTTCAAGATAAATTTTCCCTTTAAAATATTTAGATTAATGTCATATTTGTTCTCAAACAGAATGGGGTTGTGCTCAATATGGTGAGTTGACAGTAATGTCAGAAAAATGAGAGCAAGAATGGGCATCCGGTCTAAAGGTCACTCAAACTGGTTACACAGGTCAAGTTTCCTTCTTCCAGGATACATTATTACAGAAGTGGAAAGAGAGACAAAGGAAATTTTTGCAGTATTTTAATACCTGGGGCTTCTCACAGTGGAGAAAAATAATTTCTATAGAAGGTCCCTGTGAGTTAAAACACATTATTATTCACATTCTGTACACAGAAACATACTGTGGCACAAAGAGCACTGGCCTTGTTTTTTAAAGCTGTCATGTCCCTGAAGTTCTTATTGCTTTAGCACTTCAATTAAGAACACCGTAAAACCGATGGCAATTGGCTTATCAGGATAAGGATTTCTTTAGTATCAGTTTTATGGATTTTTAAAAATTAAGTTAATAAGGATAAAAAGAAATGTGATGAGAAAGCAACCAGAGAGTGGGAGAACAGAAGAGCTTCATCAGCTAAAAGTTAGAGAAATTGCAGGTCAGCAGCCAGCCAAACTGTCTATCAAATGGTCTATCCATAGTAACACTCTTCTACATTTGGATATTTTGTAGTCATGTTTCTGTAATACCCCTTCTGCATTCACTGAGGAACAAATATCAGTTCCACCTTTCACCACAAGGACACTTTTAAGTCCTGCAATTTCAAACTAAAAAATCTGCCAAGTTTTATGCAAAATGCACAGTGGTCTGAACACCTTTCATGTCAGGAATAACAACTTGCAGTAATTGAAACAAAATAAATTTAAAAAGAAGTCAGCTTTCTTAAAACTGACGATGATACTTAATAGGATTTGAGATCCACTAATATGACTTGTTATCAAGCTCCAGAAATTTGGAAATGCTGTCATAAGTAGTTTTGCAGTGCCTTGTAAAAATAAAAGGCAGTTAGGAAGAAGTCTTTGCCAGTTAAGGGCTATAAAACGATGATAAGCAACAACATGACATAAAAATGAAATGTCTGATATTTTAGTTTGACCTGTGGCTTATTAATGGCTGAGTTAAGGAGCTATCACTTCTCTCCTCTTGAAGAGTCAGGGCTACAAATATCCTCAATCAGATTAAAAGGGGAGGAAAAAAAAAGATGATGAGTTTATGCTGATGATCAAAAGGTTCCAAAATTATTACATCAGCCTTGGAATTTCCCTTAAACATACATATTTTGCTGATAGATACAGGCTTTTTGACCAGATTGAACTTCCATGATTCTCAGTCCATTAAGTCTCATGGAGTTTAATTCTCCTATTTTTCACCACCATTTCCTTCCCTCCTGATCAGTTGTCTGAAAGACTAATTAGGGTCATTATTTACAGAGCTACTGAAAAACCCTGAAAACTAGTGAAAACCCAGAAAGTTGAAAACTATGTATAAACCCTTTGCAGTTTATATTTATTTAAGGGAAATAGAGAAGCCTTTACAGAAATGCAAGTGGACTCTTCATTTTCTAAGGCAGGTGAATAAAGTGATCCTTCCTTTTAACATTTTCTTTTACAGGACTTCAGTTTATAAGCAGAGGAAGGGAAATAAGGAATTCAACTTATTCTTATTCAACTAATCATTACACAGATCTGCATTGAACTTTCAGTCACTCTGGACCTGCGGAATAGTCCTCCTTTCTTTAAAGAAAGTCTGTGTACACCCTGCTTTCCCTCCTAACCTGCCTTTGCATCCAAAAAGTTCCTTCTCTTTTCTCTGGCTACATGCCTACCAGTTCAAAATCATTCTCCCTCCCTGATTCCAGCATCAGCAAATCCTTTTCCTGATGGATTCTAGGTGCTTTCTTGAGTCCTTAAATTGTCCCAATTGCTACATCAAAATTAGCTTGGATGGGTTTATTTCTAACTAGATCACCCTTATTTATGCTATAATCACACATCTTGCATGATTTAGGTAAATATAGCCATGTATCAGCCAATGAAGAAACAGGGCAAAAAAGCAGTTCTTGTCCCAGGAACCTTAAAAGGTTGGAAGATGAATGACGGGAAGGAAAAAGCATCACTTGTTTTGTCTCGAAACAGGGAAGAGAGATTATGAAGACCATATTTAGACTGCATTTTATAGGACTGACCTGACAAGACATCACTGAGTGACTCAGACTGCCTGTTAGCTACACTGCCAGACCTGGGTTTTTCAGACAGCCGGGGAAGAGAAACAAACACAACACCAAAGTCAAGCAGTCTTGATGCTCACTACTGAGTTAGAAATCATTCTGAAAGTTACACAGCAACTCCCCAGTGGAGCTGGGAATTAGCTGACTGCTGGAGTTCAAAATAATCAAGGAACTTCAGTCAAGGAACATTTTTTGCCTTAGAGATAGATACTTACTACACTTGAAGAGTATTTCTGTCATGACAGTAGAGCTCATTCCACAACTCATCTCTTAAAAAGTGCAACAGTAAAACACAGTTTCTAAACAACACAAAACTTCAACTTTAAAAAATACCTTTATAAATACATGCTCTGAAGGAAAAGTTATTTATGCAGATTTTTTTATAGCACTGCATTCTACAGTTGCTGCCATTAGTCATGAAGGGCTGGACTTTGCTTTCTGAATTCCCCATGAGCAAATACAGGGAGGCTCAACTACTACTTCCTACACTAGTGCTGTACATTCCTCTTTCAATGCAAGCCAGAAGAAATGATTAGGCACCAGTACAGCCTTTTGGGCTTTAAGACACTTGTTCTAAAAAGTCCTTATTTCATAGAAAAATAAAAAAATATACTCAAACTATGCAAGGCAGGAGGATTTAACTGGTCCTCTCTTTGTAACTTGTAATCTGATACAGAAACTAGAGAAAGCCCAACCTTTCAAAAGCTACATGGAACTTTTTAACACTGAAATGGAACTACTATCCAGATGTGCAATTATTGCAATACTATTCAGCTCTGCACATCTCCAGAGGGTTTGGCTCTAAAAGTCTGAGCAAAGGCACAATTCATTAGGCTGTACTGATTCACACCAAGGCTCCCCTCCTCTAATATCTGGATTCATTTGTGGACACACCTATGGAAGAATGGTCACAGGGTAAGATCCTTCTGCTTTCGAGCTTTTCCATGTCAGCGCATCTCCTAAAGGTGGTTTGTCTAATTCTTAGACTTCTTTTTAATGTACTTGCCCAGTCCCCACGTAAACCTAATCCATTCCACAGTCTTTGACAAGGAGTTCCATGTGTTTCTCACCTACTACATGAAGATTCATCACTGTATGTTTGCTCTGAAATCTTACTGACTGTATTTGATGGCAAAAAACTCGGATACTGGAAGAAACTGAACAGTCAGGCTCCACCCACCCACTCTTCCAGCATTATGCATGATTTTGCAGACTGTGACTGTATTCCCCTAAATTATATCTTTTTCAAGCTAGAGAGTCCCTGCATAGTCAGTTATCCCATGTTTGGAAGCCTCTCCACGCTTTTGATCATCTTTGCCATTCCTTCCTGAACTCTGGCCAGTGTCATGTCTGAGTGATGAAGACCAGACCTGCACACAGGATTGAAGTCCTGGTAGCACCACAGAAACACCCACCAGCTGCACAGTCATCTCCTTGGCTTTATTCTTTACTCCACTCCTAATAATTTTTCTCTTTACTGCTGCTGAGCACTAAGCTGATGTCTTCATGGAAATAGTTATCATGACTTCAAAGTGTTATTCTTGGGCTGCCATGGTCTCATAATTGCCAGCCACGTGTATTAGCTTGTCACAAAATATATTAAACACCAGCACATACCCACATGCATACATCCACTGGTATTTTTAGCCAGGTCTAAACATAGGTTTGTAAGTGTCACATATTTCATACATTTCAACAAGTGACAGGAACTTTTCATTAAACAGATTAATATGGCAGTCACAAAATAATGGAATTAATCCTATCCAAGACTGAAATTTTGTACCACGGAAAACCATTACCAGTCACTATGAACACATTCTTGGGCTTTTGCCTAGTCAATTTTTGATGACAATTTAAATTGTAAGCATGGGATCGTTTTACCCTCTAACTAATACAGACACAACTTCATCATTACTCTCAAATATACACATAAATTACTTTATAATAAATATAGAGAATCACAGAATTGTTGAAGACAGAAGAAATCTCAGGAGATAATCTAGTCCTGCTCTAAGCATGGTTAGAAAGAGTAGGTTGCTCATGGCCATGTTCAGCTGGGTTATATGTGTCTCCAAGGCTGGAACTAGATGGTCTTTAAGGCCCCTTCCAGCCCAAACCATTCCATGACTCTAAGATATAATCAGAAGTCTGCTTGTGAAAAAAATATGAATAGCAATATTTTGTGCTGTTCCCATTAATTGCCACCTTTGGACAAAACTGCAACCCCATGTCTGTTTGACAAGAGGGACACAGCTGGTTAGGAGCCAACTGCCCGCACAGCTGATAGACGTGGGGCAAGACACTGCCCTGCAATAAGCTTCAGACAGGCTGGGCAGGTTAAATACTGGCTTCTATCAGCTGGGGCAGGGGTGGGAGGAGAAGGGGAATGCCAGAGAAAAAAGGAGATTGTGAAAGAGAATGGGAGTTCCCTTGCTAATCCACCCTCACTCACAGCCTTGGAATATAGAGATGGCCCAACCCTCATCCCTCCAACAGCAGCCTTGAGCCTGCTGCTGATCACCGATGCTGCCAATCACCAAGGCTTAGCTGACCTTAGAGGGATCATTAGGCATAACTTGGCCTTGCTCACAGCCAGGTTGTGAGAATACCTGCATGGAAGGTGCTAAGCTGTTCCCAGAGGGGAAGCTGCAATGTGCTGGATACTGCACTCGGAGTGAGCAGCACTGACAGGCACCCTGTGTGGGAAATGCCTGTCCAGCCAAACACTTAGCTGAACTGCTAGAAATAACAGTGGGGCTGCAAGTAAGAAACAAAAGCAGAAACAGGGTACTAAGGGACTCCGTTGATATCAAAAACCATTTTCCCTGTGTTTTCAGCTGCCTGTCTCTTTCAGAGAACACACAAATTCTTCTCTGAAAGCACCAGCTACAATGAAGCATTACATAGGATAATGTGATCAGAGCTCAGCTGGATCCTATTTCCTATATAAATTTTGCTAGTCAGCTGGGGATGATCCACTGGGAAGAAATGTACATTTTTTCCAAAGATCTAATCACATCTGAGGCTCCATTTCTTATAACATCTCTCAAAGGGCAATATCAAAACCTTAACAGGAAATCATTTGAATGACTGACAAATGAAATGAACCATCAGATACTGTTTTCCTTTTTTTTTTTTTTTTGATAGGTGATAAAATGTAATGCATACAAGTGTATCTGAAAATGTATCCAAAGCCTGGTTTAATTTCACCCTGATGTGAGCAATTCTGTTATTTCTTCTTACATTTGAATTAGACAAGTCATTCTTGAGAACTTAAGCCAGATAACTGCCTGAATATAAACTACTACATACAAACTACTCTGGGTAGTTTTCATTTATTCTTAATTCATAATTTCTTACAAATACCTGTATTTCACTTATCACTAGCTCTTGTGTCAACTTTTGATAAAACATGCTGTGGGATTTTCTACGAGGTTGTCACCTCCATCTTTCAACTATAATGTTAAGAACATAATGAAATATTAAATAGACATAGTTTTACATGACAGAAAGTCTATTATTACTCGAGTCAACAGAAAAAGTATTCCCAGCCTTGAACAGGAGAGGAAAGCTGAAAAATTTTACTATGCAATATTAAACTGATAACTACTCTCTAAGACACAGAACAAGCGGTTTACCATGATTTAGATCAAACAGATCCTCGCATCACTGTAAGGAAATGACTTGGCACATCTTTATCTGAAAAAGTGATTTTGCCAATTCCTATAAGTATAAACTATCATTAGATATCAGTTAGCAGTCATGACCTGGCATATAACAATATATCAATGCACCATCACAAACTCAGCAATACATAACAGCACAGAAATGACAAAATCCTCTTCGAACAGACATGGCACATTCTGGTGCGTATGTGCTGGGAAGTATGGGACGCTTTTAAAGAAATACTCTTTCTTAAGAAATTTTTGGATTAAGGAATTGCTGCTTTTTTTGGAAATTGCACTGAGAAAATTTCATTTGCCATGCTTGTTAATAACAGGGCACAATTAGCATAATCCCCTTAACACATTAAAAAAGGAAAACATCAAATAACAGAAATTATAAAAATATCTTTAATTAAAATTTTTGCTTTTTTCAAACCAGTCACAGCTAAGCTGAGGAGACACTCAGCTGACACAGTGTAAATGAAATCCTTGAGGGAAAGCCCTGTGCCATCAGGCTGGCACCAGTCACTTGGCAAAGCACAGCAAAGCATCACAACTTTGACTCTGAAATGTGCGTGGGTGTCTGTGGCATTTTCCTTGAGGAAATGGCACTTACAGTGCATTTAATGAATAAGGGAATATGTTAAATTTATGACAGGAGATAGTCCTTAAAGCTGCTTGTTGCAGTGTAGGGCACAAACTGCCCACTGATTTATTTTAATTTCATATAACACGAGGAGGCTTTTTGGAGGCTGTAGGTGTACTTGTTATCACTGACAGTACAGTAAAATCCTCACACCAGACACTTGAGCAATATCCAAAATAGTCAATAAGCTCTGAAACTCCTCCTCTCCCCAAAATCACCCTTCAACACTGAAAGAAGTTGCTGTCACCTCCACTGAGTGCCTTTTTTTCCAATACATATAAAAACACTAATATGTTTATTTGGATCCACAGACTTTCCAGGATCTCTCCCCAGAAGAGAAGCATTCTCTCTTATTCGTGATCATGGTGTTCACAGCAGAATTTTAAGTTTTATTAACATTTTACTTTAAAAATTTTCTGATTCCAGGTAAGTCATAAAGCTAAGCAGTCATCCACTCGTTATCAGCTTCTATATGCAGAATAGGTTCCCTTCAAATTACTAAGAACACAGTGATGCTTTCCATAAACCACTGCCCAAATTTTACTCTCAGCAGATGGTCAAACATTTCCAATTAAACCATTGTTTATCAAGGATACTGAGATTGTAAGAGAAAAAAAAAAAATTTAAAATCTAAAAACCACACCCAAATGCTGAAAGTTTAGGGATATGTATGGGCACGTATATATAAATAAAATGCAGTACTTCAGGCAAGTCACAGTTAAGTTTTCTAACATGCCCACCTCTTTTCCCGGTTTCCCTGCCAGAAACTGCACTCTGCCAAGATATGAGTGTGTGTGTCTCTACAGGACAGTGAGACCATGGCATAGTACAGCAAATATACCCTAAGCTGGGAACCCAGCCAAGAGAAGATAAAGAAAGCTGGAGACATACAAATCCTAAGAAGAGGTTGGGAGAGCATTTACAAGTGATATTTTTGGTTTTCGGACAGTATTCTTGACCATACGAATTCTTTAAGAATTAATTAGTTTTTTGGTTTTTTTTAAGAGGTGTTATATTTTATATTTTATTCATTTACTAGGCAATTTTAGTCTTCAAATTTCTCAAGGGAAAATTGCTTTAAGAAGTAGCCAGGAATGTTATTTCTTCTCTTTGCTTTGACTTCATTGCTTCATTGTCAAACCTGCTGAAGACACTGCATGCCTGGAGACAACCTTCCTTTTTCCAGCTGTTTCAGCTGATCTAATGAAAGATATTACTTTTTCCTAGAAAACCTCCCTCTCATGAAATATAATGTACTTTGGTTTTATCTGCTACAAATGTTACAAACTATACTAGTAAGAGTCATGGTATCCTTTTTGAAACAAGCTCTCACACTTTGTCCTCATTTTGAGAAAAAAACTCTAAAGAAAGAGAAAGAGGAAGAACAGGAACATGCCAGAGCTGCAGAAATGTGGGCTATAATATCAGTGAAATGAAATACACGCGGCACCCTGCCCATCACCTGTTGCACTACATACCAGAGGGCTATTTATTGTTGTCACAGCACAGTCTACTCCATGTGCCACAATGCAATCTCCTTTGCATTTTGGAAAGTGATTTCCAGGCTATGAATTCCCCCCTACAGTTTCTCTTCACAGCACTCCAGTTAATACTGAGATAATTTCTTTGTCTTAAAGAAATGCCACATTCAGCATGTAGCAGCCACCATTTCAAGTCTCCCTCAAAATTGGGATGCACTAGTAATTAATTTACTTTGCTGTATCTTAAACTTTATAGTATATTATATTTAAAGCATTTCTGCCTCACTGCCTTTTGCAATTTAAGGACTTGATTAAAAGAAAAAAAAAGGGGTTTAATTACAAATTAATTTAGTGGACTGACACTCACAAAAGGATGCCTTTATATTAAAACATGGACTGCACTGGCAGTCTGACTCCATCCCCACTAGAAACTTGCCTCCACTGCTGTGTTCTGCACTGGGGTATGCAAACTTTGAGGCATAAGACCACGAAGTTCAAAGTTGAGTACTGCAATTAGCATGTATTTTTGTGTGTGGTTTATATAAAATGAGTAGCCACAAATATTTTAAACCAGACTCTTCTGTTCACAGCAGATACCAAAATATCTGTTTGGAGAAGCTGTGGAAACTTGCTGTTGGCCAGTTCTCATGACATGACGCTTTCAGTGCAAGTTCTGAGGTTTGGTTTGATTTGTTTCTTTAAAGGAAGAAGTCAACTTTTTTGAGGCTACCACATACACCTGATTCCTATTTTTGCACTTGACAACTGTAAAAGTGGTTGGTGGCAGATTTTTATTAATAACATTTATGATTTAAAGGGATCCTTCTCCAGGGGAGGACTGGGACAAAAGAGAGCTGTGGTCACAAGATGCCCCTTAAAAAATTCTTGGATCACAAACTATTTCCTTATGATGAAACCCAAATTTTCCAGCTCATATTTGATGTATCTGAGAAACAATGCAAATACTAAAGGACAGGACTGAGCAATGGGATGGGGTGGCACATGAATGCAAAGCTGAGTTGCAAGGGACTGTAGGGAACTGATGATAAAATTTGGGGTGTAGAATTTGCCTCCCATATACAAGACCAGCATTGATTTTAATGCATTTTGGAATGGAAACTCATTCTGCAAGTGGTAACTGCTGCTGTTTCAAGGAGGACTGACATTCAGGGTAAGGACATGCAGCTGGCAAAAAGTGGAGTAAATAGAGAAAGAATGAGAAAAAATTCCTCAATAAAGGAGATGGGATATCCTAACTAGAACTTCAAAGCTAATATTATGCCAACAAGCAGCTATATAATGTTTGTTGTGAAAATAGAAAACCTCATTTGACCATGTTATTTAATCACAACGACATTTGCAATAGTGTGAGAGTTTTAATCAACTCCCACAGAATTAACTGCTGAACGCAGCACAGATTCTGCAGATGCTGGCCCCTCTCTCCCCTCCCATCCAAGCACCAGTAGAAATAAGCAGACAGGTAGAAGAGACCAAGGAATAAAGTAAAATACAAAGTAATGTGACAGGTCAACCACCACCATTACTGGTGGTCTTCATGCAAAAGAGGGCTACCCTTTAAATCACATCAGAGCCCAAACCAACAAGATTGGAATTGAAAAGCAACCCTGCTTCTGTATTTCAAGGGAATGCCAGAAGTGGAGAGGGTGCAGGAAGCAAAGAACCAGACAAATACAAGGTCTCAAAACTTGGATTTAATAGAACAAGTAACCAAATAGAAGGTTCAAAGGTGCTATGCTCATTTTCTGTACATATTTGCACACAAATGGGCAACAACTAAAATGTACACACATTTTCTAGTAGTGGCTCTTTTGCTGAAATTATGAAAAAAGCAAAAAAGAGAAAGGAAAAAAATGAAAAACAAGGGAAAAAACCTACTAACTTATGTAATCATCACAAGGTTGAGCTTCATTTTTACAAAGAGCACAAAAAGAGCCCATAAAAAGTTAAAGCTGAAAACTCTGCAGAATATTACAACCCCAAGGTTGTAATATGACTTCTGTATAGAAATAATTCTGAGAAACAATCAGGCATCATGCAGGAGTTGGGAGCATGTAAAGATAACTGTTCCTTCTGATCAAAAAATTTATAAATATCTACAGTTCCTACACAAGTTTTTCAGTTTAGTCTTTTTTTTTTTATGTTCTAAAGCTAAAATTGATTTTTCCTCATTAACTACAGCAATTTTTACAATCTGTTAGAGAAGGATCCCAAAAAGAACCATTTCAAATCTACTTTTAAGATATTTTAACCAACAATTTTTAGTTAAAATATGGTAACTCAAAATTCCAAATCTGAAATGTATCTGTTTTTTTCTTCTGTCCCCAAGGGAGAAGTAGCAATAAACTGGGAACAAAGCTAGACATTTGGCAGCGATTCTTCAGAAGAATTTGGATGGCATCTAAGAGAATTTATAGCCCCAGGGAAGTGCAGATATGCATGAAGAGCTGGTATTTTGATGTGAACTCTTGTATTTCTCTAGAAATCATGCTCACATAAAGGACCCTGAAAATCCAGCCAAACTTTGTATATTCGGTGCTTGAAGCAGCTGTGTACCTCTGCACAGAAACTATGTAAGAATGAGTCTTCCCTAAGCAGACATTAACAGAAAAATGGTGAAACACAGGCAACTTCAGAACAGCAACTTTGCCTCCTTAAGTAGGTAAACACAGCACACAGTGATCACAAAACCAGAAATGTGCCTGGCAGTCCACTCAGATACATGTCCTAGACCTTTTCTCTCTAATAATTCTATTTTCAAAGTAGAGAGCTTTTTGCTTTTTTTCACTACATTCATTCTGATTCTAACAGGTGCTACGTGCTAATGTGCTCCACAGGCTTTACTACTGTAGCTCCTAACAGTGCTGAAAATGTCTGAGGCATGACAAGAAATCCTGCAACGTTGTGTTCTTGGATCAGTTCTTAACTACAGCAACATCCACACATCTGGCGCATAATGTATCAAAGGATAAAAATAAATTTACATCATTGAATCATGTCATTTTCTATAAACATTACATGATTAAAGAGTTCCTGGGATATGCAGAAAGGTAGACATTTACAAATAAGACCAAGAAAGGACTTCTGTGTAGGAGAAAATTTCCTTCAGTGTAGCATTCTCACCCAAATATTTTTTCTTCCCTCTAGACATAAAACTCATTAACTGTTTAAATTGGATTTGACTCAATTTACACTGTTTTTGGTACTAAGTCAGCTGGAGTTCAACTAATGTAAAACAATCAAGGTCTGGAGCCAAAAATTCTGATGTGTTCACCTTGAGCATTAGTTCTTTAATCAGAGGAAAAGGGCTTTCAACCCCTTTTAGTCAATAAACTACATCTGTTCTCCTTTTTCTTCAGTCTCTTAGTCCTGCCCTTAATTGAGCTTTTTCAGGAATAAATAAAATAAATAATGAACATTAATTGGAATGAAGAATAAAATTAGTATTCCTTACAGTACAGTATGGCTAATTATATTGCTATGGCATATTAACTTCCCAATAATGTAACCATATCATTTTATTACTAATGTCAGATTATATTAAAAGGAAACACAATTAAACCTTTTTATTGCTCAATTCTTCTATCTTCCTCAGAAGTGTAAGTAAGATTCCCTGACAATACAAAAAATGTTAGTCATAAAAATCTATCAGTGGAAAATAACACCTATCTCATCTCTGTCCTGTTCTTCCAAAACCACACACAGATTTTGCTGGAACAACTGACAGCACCATGTCATNAAAAAAAAAAAAAAAAAAAAAAAGTTACTATATGGAGTGGAAAATGCCCAAATCAAACAGAGCTTGAGGTAATAGCAAAAGAGTTGACCAAATGTTCATCACCACTGAGTAGATATTTTTAAAGAAACTCAGTAGCTGTTACAGTGAACCTGGGACAACCTTGTCACTTCCTGTGGACAGACTCTGTAGTCTTTTTATTATTCCCTCTTGTCATCTTCTGTTCCACACATGACTCCAGTCAGAATCAAGATCCACTAACAATACAGGAGATACTGACTGAGTGATCCACTACTTCAATACATCTAAAACTGTTCTCAGGGTTACTGAACATAAAATATTGCGTCTTTACTAGATCCTACACTTGATGAGAAGTTCCAGGTAAGCACAGGAATGCACAGCCTTGGGATGCTTCAGGCATACCCTAAATCAGGAGCTGCAAGAGCTTAACACAGTCATGCAGATACTCCCAGACTCTGACAAACTCTCCCAGACCAGAATGTTCAGATCACTCTTCCTTCAGAGGCACTTAAAAGGTCTTCTTTTGGTCAACATGAGAAAAATCCTTATTCAGGCTCCAAAATCCCAAACAAGTGCCTTAGGTTTTTTTTTTCTGTTTTTCTGTCTAAAAACAAGTAATTTGGGGTGTGTACTGTTTGCTGTCTCAGGTCTTCCTCCACAGGGAATTAAACAAGATCCATGCTTTCACACATTTGCCATGCTCTGGAAAATTGCTGTTTTTAACTAAAAAATGGTTTGTTTGTTTTTCCCTCTTGAAACTTCTGATCCAAAACTGGACCTTCCAGAAAAGGACTGTGACAATATGCGACAAAAATTCCCATCATACGACGTCAGGATTCCAAAAAAGGTCGCCTGTACCTGAATGACCCACTTACCAGGCATAACCTCATTTGCAGCAAAAAAAAAAAATTAAGCAAAGATATATATTTTCTGACAAGATCTGGAGTTTATTAGGGTGAAGCACATCAGTACTACATTGTCTGTCTGTTCTGGCTCTATCTGGACAGTTCCTGCACACATCACCACCTACTGCTACCACAACATTTAATAACCTATAGGACAGAACTCTCAGATTCAATGGGTGGTACTCAAGTGCTCTTATGGCATCCCCACAATAAATATCAATGGTTCTCAGAACAAGCCTTAAAAATGTCCCTAGGAACATACACAGCAGGATGGTGTCACTACTAGATAAAAATTATACAAATCACTGTAGAGCACAGAACAGCATCAGTGTTCTAAACATGGTACAACATCAATTTGTTCCAGCAACACACTGCAACATAACAGCAATGTTTCACTGCCTTAAGGCATGCATTTCACCTCAACACCTCTGAGTGCTGTGTATTTGTTTTCCACAAAAACATGCTGCACATCTTTTGAAGCCTGTTATTTCTGCATCATCAATATCACTTTCTGTCTCACACCCTCAAGTTTGTCTAGTGAACGAGACACATTGTCTTGATACACTGCCATGTCTTTTTTCACTGCTGTCAAGTTGTTGGATGCGAGGCATGGCCCATGGCCTTTTGTTTTCCCTCCAGAGGTGCCAGATGAAATGTCAGCTTTAAAACTAAACAAGCAGTAGTACTTGAGGCAGCAGCAAGGACAGAAAAGACATAAGGCTGATAGATGACAACACTGAGGACAAACTAGACAGTAAGGGGGACAAAAAAAAACCTTGAAAAAAATTGTGTTGTAAATACTAAGCCAACAATTACTTCAAAGCTAAAGAAAAAATAGGTGACCACACGTACCAAGAGAAGCAGAACAAAACAGGTATTTAGAGGGGATAGCCAGTAATAGGATCAGCTTATTCGCTCATCCATGCATTTCACAGCTCTGACCCATGCATGAGACACTGCAAGACCCTCAATGTTACTGCAGGGTTTAAGCACCCACCAGCTCAGTTTGAGTAAGCCACAGCAGGCTGACTCAGCTCTGCACCACAGGGCTAAACCAACATGCATGTGTGCAGTCACCACAGATCAGCCACTGTAAACACATCCTAACTTGGGCACCCAAGTCCTGACTGTCCAACTAAGCTGTGTTCCACAGCCAGAGGTTTCACAGTGCCACAGAATGTTCTGTTAATACAATAGGTGCTGACTTAAGCAGTCACACGCCAGCACAAGGACAGCAATAGCATAATCACAAACCCATTTTAAGGAAGGTCTATGGTAGCTGTTCCCCTGTTCACAATACCCATGGCACATGGCAAAAGATGGAATGAAAAATTTAATTAGAAACAAAAAATCATAACCGGTTGCCAATCAACTAAGTTACCTACCTCTGAGGCAGTGAGATAGATATAGATATATAGATACGTAGATATATAGATACACAGATATATAGATACATAGATACTCTTTACAGTGAATGGAGAGACAAAGGCATGCTTGGAGCCTGGCTTGTCTTATCCTAAACTCGACATATAAACAGGTCAGAGGTCTACAGAGAGAGCTATGGGAATAATTTCAGGTAAAAATATGCTCTCCAAAGGCATCTGAGGGCACATTACAGCAATACCAGTGCCTGTTTGTCTGTTTTCTGTGATGAACATGAAAGTCAAGCACTCTTCAGTTATCAATACCACCACAACATGGGTGAGAAGTAGGAAATCTCAGATTTGTATTGGAAAAGGATGTGGGTGCTTATATAATGGATGGGAAGTTTGTGTTTTTATCCAAATTTGCTTCTGAAAGGGGGCCAGATTCTCAACTGTTCTAAGATCAGACAGCACCATTTAATTTGAATGGAGCATGAAAAAGGGGGTCTAGATTACCAGTTGGTTTGCAAAGGTCTCAGAGCTACTGTTTTTTTAGCTTCTTCCTCTCTTACCTACTTTTTCTGTCCTACATTTTCCATAATTCAAATAATTGTTTTTAAAAGGCAAATAACAGTACTGCCTGAAAATCTACTAAGTATCATCTCTTATGTAAAGCACTATTTCTAGAATGACTGGCTTTTCCAAAAGCTGCTTCTTTCAGCTTATTTTATTTGAAATCTAAAATTATATACACTGGGATATGGGCAATAAATGACTTCCCATCAACAGCAACTTCTCATCAGGAGTTGAAAAAACTATTACCCCTTTACTCTTGACATGCAGTTGCTTTCCCAACCTACAAAACAAGGTATTCGATTAAATTTTCAAAATATCAGTTAGAGACATTGTTAAGAGACTTGACCCGAAACAACTTGCAGAATTGGTTTGCCAGCAATCTGTACTCCTTCTCCTGTCCTTACAGCTAGTGGAAGGAAATGTTCCTTCACCAGGTAACTCAGATGCAGGCAGCTAAAGAAGCTAAAGTTATCCAGAGGAGAAATACCTCAACTAACCAGTTCTTCTCTGCATTTCATGGCATATCTGCACCTCTCTTGCACCCTTTTAATTTAGGCTTGTAATTGAGTTTTCTGAAATAAATCATCAAGTCTCTTTGGTGTCAGGTATAAACTGTCAGGAATGGGAGACAGTGATACAAAAGAGAATTTTAATAAATAAGATAAAGGCTGAGAAAATAGGTAATGAAAAGAGCTCAAATGACAGTATGTCTCATAAAAACTTCTCCAGTCTAATATGCTGTCTGCAGAAGCAGCCTTTAGAGCATGCTTAAGAAAGATAATAAGAAACGTGGAAAATATAATAATCCTTCCTCAAACAGTCAGCAGATTAGAGACCATTAATTGTCACAGGGCTTAAGGGAATGAGTGAAAACAGGGCTCCATGGTACTGATGCAGTACCTAGGGCTGGGTAAACCGTCTGCTTCTCGACAGCACATTTGACACTGGGAAAGATATCTCTGTTTAGCAAACCTGCTACAAGAAACTGTCTCTGTAATGTGACAGTGTCCTGAATATCACTCAGTCCAACCTAGACAGACCTTCCTTTCAGTAAAGACTATAGATACTGACTTGGGAGAATAATACACAAATGCTAAAAGAGAGCAATTCACACCACAGAGGTAATCAGAAAACTGTAAAAATGCCACTTATTTTGGACAAATCATTTAGCTAGTACTTCTCCATCCCACTTTTCCAAATAGTCTACTGTCAACTCCCATGTAGGAATGATGCTTGCCAACAAAAGAGCCATCATTCTGAGGCAGACCAGAGGCTAATCTGCCCCCATCTGGCCAACACTTCAAGTAAGGAGTGAAAATCAGGGGGATTATGGAACACGTACATATGGCACTGCCCTCCCAGCCTTTGCCTATTGAAGTCTTGCAGAGGCAAGTATGCAGCCAGACTAAAAAGTTCAACAAATATGCATAGACTTATTATCTGCATTGGTCTAATCCCTTTTAGGGTGACAAACTCATTTGACTCAATTCCACAAATGCACAAGCTGATACAAACTAATATGAAGAACATTTATTTCTAAGAAATGAACCAGACCCTGCTGTGTATCTGTCTTCCTTACAAGGAAATGCTATGCTGAGCAAGAACAAAGTCAGACACTATGGAATAAGGACAACTATCACTTGAGTATACAACTGTCACAGGGAGCACCAAATTGCCCTACTCCTCTGCAGGGAATCCTAGCTTACACCCCTGGTCTGGAGGATATTCAAAGAGCAATGGAAGAGCGTGGAAGAACATGAAAGCAAACCTGTAATCTCAGTGTACCACAGGCGTTAATTAACCTGGCTGCCATCCAAACTGCTGGCACCAAAATCCTCTTATCTGGGAGCTGCACATTTCAGCATTTCTGCAGAGACTACTATAGATGTACAGAGGCACTGCACTGCACAGGGGTAGCAGGCTACCCAAAAACAAGAAAAAGAGGCAGAAATGGAGGAATGCTGAAAATTATTACAGTGTAATCAGAAGATCAGTCAGTAGCTGGAAAAACACGTTATTTGAAGAAATGGTGCATCTGAATAAAGCAGGGATTGCATCAAGAATGTAACAAAAACAACTTCAGGAAAACAAGCATAAACAATCTCTAGTGAGAATACACCACAGTCAAGGAACAATTGTGCTGAAGCCAGAAAGTGAGAATAGTTCAAGTAAAGGCATTTGTCTCTGAAAAGGAAGTGTTTTTCTACATACCTGTCCAGTCTCCTACTACTTTTAGGTGGACCCCAAACGTTGCTTTGGTATCTGTAGGGCACTAAAAATATTA
This sequence comes from Peucedramus taeniatus, assembly GCA_013400575.1. Lineage (NCBI taxonomy): Eukaryota > Metazoa > Chordata > Aves > Passeriformes > Fringillidae > Peucedramus > Peucedramus taeniatus. Next base: position 79,831 of record WBNO01025893.1, on the reverse strand, counting down.
AATATATTAAGCACCACTTCTGAGTAACAAACAAAAAAAAAAAAGCATTCAAAGTACAGCTGTTAAGACAGAACCTAGTGTAAATAGGTAATTTCTAAACAGCCACAGCAGCTGTGCCCTTAAAGAAGCAAGTCTATCATCAACACAGCTGATGAAGCCAAGCATGCCTAGTATCCATTCAGACTTAACCCTTTCTTCTGGTCACAGAGGAGTCGGGATGCTTTCTTGAGGGTGTGATTTGGAACAGACACTTCACTAAGCAGTACTCAGCAAGGATACCAACAACAGAATAGAATATCTACTATTGATACATCATTCAAAATCAGGAACTGCCCCATCATTCTTAAGGCATTTAAGAGACTTTTAATTCTTGAATGTCAAGGCCCACATTTTCAAGCTGACCATTCTCGTACAACTGATGCTTTCTTCTAAATGGAAACTGTAAGCAACTCACAAGATCTTACAGTTTGCAAAGGAAAAGCCCCAGATTCCATGGCATATCATAAAAATCACATCGCAGCCACCATTCTCTCACTCCACACATATGCCCACACTTCAGGGCTATTGATTGTGACTATCAACACAGGAATGTTATCACTTACAATCTTATCCACGCCATGGTATTTAAAAACCTCCAGTCAAGGACTAAGGACCCCCCCTTACTTTCATTCCTTGCTAGAGGAACATTGCAAATGCACTGCTTGGACAGCTTTTGCAGTTACATCAAATGATGCACACATAAACATGACAAGCAACATTACTCAAGAAAAGATTCTTCACTTTCTTTCTATAAACCAACACCATTGGTTTCTTTTTGATAAGAGATGTTACTCCTGAGTTTTGATGCCTTTCTTAGAACCTGTTAATGATCAATCCAAGCTCTATCATGAAACCAATACCCAAGAGATGATGGTTTGTTCACTTTTTTTTTTCCTGCTACTAAGGACAAACAGGAGTTTGAGGGGAGGACTTAAATTCAAGGAATACATCCATATTATAAATAAAAGGGGCCCAGGCAGAGAATCCATGCACCAAATACTCATGCACCATGCTTATGAAGACATTTCTTGGCTCTGTTCTGAACCTTTGCCATAAGTGTTCCCAAGTTTTCCTATAAAAATGAGGTACAGAAACCCAGAGTCCCAATTATTTCTGCAAGTCTTAGTCTCCAAAGAAAAACAGCAAGGGAGGGATGCAGACACACAGTAAGGCCAGTGTTTGCTATGTCTCATTGCAGTATCTTTCAACAAAAATATCAAGACTAATTCTCTGTATAAAAGCAAATAGTCTCTTAGGTGGGAAGATGCATACTGGCAGCAAAAAGGTCTGTTCTGGAGGCTTCTGCAGGGTTTTTCACTCTGGGCTGCCCCAGGGCTCTCTGTGTTTCACAGGAGGTGGACAGATTTTCTTAGTCCAACTATGCACAGTCCCAGCTCAGCATATCTTCTACAAAATTGTTATTCCCTGCTTCCACTAAGATAATGGCAAAATACTCCTTGTCTCATACCAGAATAGGTTCAAATCCATTATACTTTACATCACCCTTATGACTAACTCTTTTCTGCACTACCCTGAAAAATTATCCAATAAAAGTGAAATTTATTTCTCTTTAGACTTTAGGAAACCTATTTTGATACTCATAACTAGCTATGAGACATCCTCATAGAGTTCTGGAAAAATCTCCTTGCATTGCTAAATCTTACCAGAAGAAACATGCCCATCTGGGCTACATGGAGTGAATTTCCCCCAGTTTAAAAGAGAGAAAGAATGTAGGTGATCCAGCAATGGACCAGCAAAGCAGTGAGAGGATTGGAAAACCTGACATTCAAAGAGGGGTCAATAAGGGAATGTACTTGGGTAACCCATAGAAGAAAAGCCTTGGGGAAATGTCTGTCTACGAATAACTAAAAAACAGCTATAGAGAAGATGAAGATGCTCTCTCTCTTCAGCACCATGCATGGCAACAAGACACCAGGCCAAGAGTACAAGTTGTCACAGGGGAAATTTCAACCGGATACAAGAAAAGTGCTCTGCATCATGGAATAGGCAGCCAGGGAAATGATACAATTTCTCCTGCTAATTCAGCCTCACACAACACTGAATAACCTCATCCACAGCCCTTGCACCAGAAGGTCGAACCAGATGATCTCCACAGGCCTCTTCTGACTTTCAGACTTTCCTACATGCCCATAATTTTAACTTTGAAATTTGTATTTACATATTTTTACTGCACAGAACACTTATTTTACCTCTTTCATCTTTGTAAACACAATTAAGACTCTAAAGAGTGGCTTTTTCCAGACTATTGGAGAATATAGTCCAGCACCTTAAAAAATATTCAAAGAAAGTTTTTCAGAAGTTTAATCATGAAAGTGAGTAAATTTTCCTGTGATATTTATTAACAGAACACTGTGAATGTGTAATGAAGTCCAATGAAAACATTCTCTTATATATTCAACCTTTATGAAATCACAGAATGGTATGATAGCTGAGAGTAGAACACACCTGTGGAGATTGGGTACTTCGATCCCCTTGCGAGAGCAGGGTCTGCAAGAGCAGGTGGCCTAGGAGAGCATCCCATTGTGCTTTGAATGTCTCCAAGGATGGAGACTCCACAGTCTGTCTGGGCAACCTGTGCCACCCTCAGAGAAAAAGTGGGGTTTCTCTTAAGTCCGGATGAAACCTCCTGTATATCAGTTTGTGTTGTCCTGTCACTGAGTGCCTCTGAGGAGACTAATTCTATTTTCTTCTCTTGTCCCTCAGTTCAGCTTTCTCAGCCTCTCCTCATCCCAGAGATGCTCCAGTTCCTTACTCATCCTCATGATTCTTTGTGCTTCAATACATCCACATCTCTCTTGTGCTGGGAAGTCCATATCTGGGCACAGAGCTCCAGATATATTGCTGATGGGAGAAGGGTCTCCACTCTCCATCTGCTGGCAACAACCTGCCTAATACAGCTCAGGAAGCTGTTGGCTTTCTCTGCTGCAAGGGCACGTTATGGGTTCATGGTCAACTTGGTGTTCACCACGACTCCCTGGCCACTCTGTGCTGAGCTCCTTTCCAGCCAGACAATTCCCATCACGTAACAGTACCTGGGGTTATTGCCTTGGCTAAATAAAGGTGTGCCAAAGCAGCCTCAGAAATGCATCATGCCCTCTCTGAAGCTGTGAACAAAGCCAATTAAAATTATTTTGAAACTGTATTTTGGCAAATAACATTTCAATTTCCCCCTGCTGCTTTTAACCTGGGAGCCCTAAGAAACAATCCACTGTACTGTGTTGAGGGCTACATGCAGCCCCCTACTCTTCCTTTATCACCCTGTACACTGTCCAGTGGAAAATTATAAATATTATTCAATCTTAAAATAAAAACAAATACTTTATCTTAGGTCCTTTTCCTTAAATCAACCTTGTTTTCCAAAAAGGGAAATCACTAACTTGAATGTAATGAGAAGGGAGAGTAGACAACATTAAACTAAAGGTCAGAAGTGCTTTTCAGTAATTCTTTCCACTTTTTGAACTTGTTTGCTGCACTCATTTGATTAAAATGCTGTGATACACAACTGTTGCAGATACTGTAATACCATGAAGTAATGTTCACCTTACTCCAACCTCAGGTGATCTATACCTATAACAAGTGAAAGATTTTGCAAGTATGAATGTCTACATTAATCAGGTTATCTTCCAGCATTTGGCCCTTCTCCAAAACCAACTGGAAGCCAAAGAAATTCTGTCAAATTTAATATAGCTGTGCAGATTTACACCCTTAGAGAAACCAAACTATGTTCTTAGCATTAAGATGGAAGACTTTCCTCAGTTTACAATGGCTATGTTCGTATATATTTTCACATTCAACAAGAGTATTTTATACGTAGACAAGATATAGAGAATACAGATTGTTCTACATGTTGATAAAAAAAACAGCTTTACATGTATTTTTCTTTTTTTTTTCTTCAAGCTAACCTGGAATACAAATGCAAGTTATCACACAGGGATTGTGCAACAATCCCTGGAGAACTAAATTAATCACATTCACCAGTAACCTAAATTCTATTATCTATCTCTATGCCAAGATAAACTGAATAATTTAACTAATTTATAATACACTACTACATTAATACATATTTGAAATATATTTAATTTAACTATTTTATATTGTGATCACAGTTCTCTGTTGTCCTCTGCCTTGCTTTTATATGAATGCAAAGTGAGCAAACTAATTACTGTTAGATCACGGCAGTTTTGCTTTATACCCACTGTATACTGGCCCAAGTTGCACCAGGGGAGATTTAGATACGGTATTTGGAAAAATATCTTCACCAAGACAGTGGTCAAGCACTGGAACAGAATGTCTGAGGAAGTGGTGGAGTCACCACCCCTGGAAATGTTCAAAGGACATGCAGATGTGGTGCTCAGGCACATGGGTTAGTAGTGGACATGGCAGTGCTGGGTTAATGATCTTTTCCAACCTATGAGACTCTGTGATTCTATACTCGGTGATACGCAGTAGAGAAATCTGTGCAAGAGAGCCCAGCATAAAGGAACTGAAAACTATGTTAAGAACATCTGTGCTTCTAGCTTAGAGTACCCTGAATATTTAACATCACTGGTTATCTACTCCCTGTCAAAATCCTGTCCAGAACAAGAAATGAGGCAAACCCTACGGAAGTTATTTTGATGTTATTAAATGCTATTCAGTATTTTACAACACTCTTCTTAGGTGTTAGGGTGCAGGGAATGGGGTGAGACAACAACAAGCTAGCAAGAAAATAGAAAGTTAATTCTGAAATGTTTCCAGTTTTTCTGTGCACCTCTACCATAAGAACTGCGAAGCCTCTTTAGAGAGGTGTTAAGTTTTAATTACTATCACAGAAATGCTAATGCATGCACCAGGATAACACTGAGGAATATCTGTTATCAGAAGAAAGAAGATGAAAGGGATGCCCAAGTTACATATCCCCAGTGGCTCTGCAAATAAAGCTCCTTACAAGTTCCAGCGCAGATACTGCTCTCAAGTAAACTGCACCACAGTAAACATCACCTCTGCATTTGGTGCTGCAGTAGGTGGCCTGAACAGTGACCAAAATTACAAAGAAGATCTGTGCTACAGCTGGAAGAACAAAGTGTCTGACTGGGGGAATTAAAAAGCTTGTTGTGGGATTTGTTTACATAAAAGGAAGCTCCTTCAAAGAAGTCTTTCACTTTGAGCAAAAAGCCATCATATGATCCTAATATGGATTTGCAGATATCCTGGCAGGGACTGCAAACAGTGCAGAGACCCTGTTTCCATGCTCCTGCCTACCAGGGTGAACCAGGTGCACTGCCTTGCTCCAGACTCAATGGACCCTTACCCAGACCAAGAGAAACACATTAGAGACTTGGCATGTTTGGAAAAGAGGCAGAAGTTGGGGGGAAAAAAGAAGAACTAAACACAGCCAATGTATTTTTCCTCTTGTAAAAGGAAAAAAAAGAAAAAGGAAAAAAAAAGAAACAAAAAGTTTTCAACTTTGTCAACAGACGAGAAAATATGAAACTTGGAAGCTCAGTAAACTGCAGCTTCATACTGTTTTCAGACAGAACTGATACAAACATTCCTAAAATGATTCATTCTGGCATTAGAAAATGGAGAGGAGTGATGACAAACACAGGCATGCTATATAAAGGTAGCCAAAAAATAGTAGCTAGACTTCAGTCTGACTCTTAAGAGGTGAACTCTGTAACACGAGGCTATCCCTGTTTTCACTAATTAATCTTGTAAGAAGCAAATTTCAGAGGGAAAAAAAAAGTTACTACATGGAGTTACTATTTTAAACACATCTCTGCCTCAAATGCTTGGAGATTTTTTAAAATGTCTCTATTTATTTCTGTTTCATGTTATTTTACAGATTGGATTTTAGTTAAAAGCTTTTCCTGTTAGAGATTTCACCTTACAGCTATCCTAACTGAACTGGCAGACATCATAACTTCTTGAATGTGGGGAAATTCTAACTATGGAGCATGATTTAAGAATCAGGGGTGCCAGGATGATCAAGGCAAGACCACCATGCCTCAAATACCAATTGCTTCAGCCAGAGCCCTGCCATAGTAGAGCCAACTCCCAGCAAGCAGACCAGCAAGCAGCTGCAGCAACATATCCCAAACATTTTTCACTTTCCATTGCCATATACTCCTTGCTGTACAACCTCAAACACCTGCAGTCAAGCTAGTGGAAAAAACACACCATAACAAACTGCAGGATGTATCACTGGGCAGCTGCAGCTCCAAGAAGGATCATTCTGGTCATCTGGGGTCTAACTTCCTCTGTTACACAAACCCCAAACCCACACCCACCAATTCCCTTGAGTCTGTAGTTCAGCATTTGCTAATTCACTCCCTGCAATCTTCAGTTGTTAAATTACTCTCAGTGCTAAAAATTATCTTTGTTTTCTTTAGGTCTCAATCTATGAGATTCCTATCTATAAAAGCTACTTGTTCCTTGATTTTACTCTTGCACCACAAGAAAATGCATTTTTTAATATAGCGTTGTCTTAGTATTCTAAATAGACCAATACTTGCAAAAGGCACAAAATATGGCATAAAATATATTGTTGAATATATAATATGAAATTTCTTCATTTGTTTTCTAGCAGGTCTGTAATAGTGCAACTGCTACTCTATTGCTGCTACGGATGCACTACAAAGGTACACTTTTAGAGAATAATCAGCATTTCTTTTCCTCCGCAGCTCAACCAAGGCAAAAAACTTGCTGACTACCCTTTCACCCCAGCAGACACACTACACATCATAGAGTCATAGAATGCTCAAGCTGGAAGGAACCCATAGGGTTCCTTCAAGTCCAACTCTCTATAACAGAGAAAATAAAAATGTTTCAATCCTAGCAATATTCAGCTATGTAATTTATGCATCTCAAGTTGCTGGCTCAGGGGAAAAAAAAAACCTCAACATTTCAAGATGCTCAGGATGCAAGCCTTTGTCCCTGAAGGAATAAGAAGCCAAAGAGCAATGCTTCCGCCCAAGGCTGCCTCTCCAAGTCTTCCAAGGGTACACAGACACATTGCCAAGCAACAATGCACAGAGCTAAGGAACATAGGACAAGGAAACTCAGCAGCACAAAAAGGTCCAACCATCCCCAAGCAAACCAATGGGCCACCTGCAGGCTCATGATAACTGGCTTTCAGTGGTGTGAGACACTCATGGAAAGAACAACCAAAGGATCAACAGGTTTTCCAGTCCAATCACCACCACTGCTGTGGTGAGGAACTGCTGTATCCCTCTGAACTCCCCTACCAGCACACACCGTATTTTGCCAGGCTAAAGCAGAGAGCTTCACCAGCCAGATGATCTTAATTTTAGGACAGCAAGAGGCAAGGCACTTAATTTCCTCTAATATTTTGTCCACATGTTAACTGTATTCATGCTTAAAGCTTGTGCTCAGGTTTTGTTTTTGTAGTTTGTTTGTTTGGGGGGGGGGGAGAGTCATTGGTCTTTTTGGCTTGTTTTATGTTCTCCTGCAGTTCCTAGACCTTGCTCTAAACTGACTTAGCAGCTAAAGTAAAAGCACTATCTCTGATGGGAGAAAACACATTTCTCTGCTAAAGTCAGTACATGCTTATTATGTATTGTAAATTTTTTTTCATCAAATTAAAAAAAAAACAAACTCAAGCCCTGCTGATTAGAGGTATCTGGCACCTTCTGTTTAAAGTATTTGCTGAAGGAGAACTTAGGGTTCAGTGAACCTCAGTGTAACAATTTCTGTGTTCCCTTCTCACTGAAAGAGTCAGATTTGAAAGTTTAAATAAAAGTCAGGGTTTAGACAGGGTTTTTATACAGACCCCACAACTATTAATCCCCAAACCAAACAAACAAGTCTAAGGAAGTACTAAAGACATCTGCAATATTAATCTATTCTATTTTTGTTTTAGTTAAATTCTTCATCAAACAGCTGCTAGATATTCTACTTCTAGGAAGAGCAGACAAGCTCTAGGGATTTCTTTAGTTTGCCAGCAAGATACTTCACAATTTCTCTAAACACTCTGCAAATCATCTCATAAAGACAAGCTTCATAACTATTTGCACAAGATATTTAACAAATCTTATTAAAATGTCATCATGTTAGATTTTGTTTTTATTGTATTTATCTGACAGTATGAACTTAGCTCTTGATGTCCTTATGTACTTTTTAGTCAGGCAGCCTTCCAACAATTTTTCCATTATTTTTTTACTAAGCATTTCAGAATTTGGCCCCTAGGCTTTTCCTGTTGTGGATAGTTTATTTCTTAAGTTTACAGTGCAGGGCACATATATCTCCATCATCTCCTTATGCAGTACAAAATTTCTGGCTTAAAGAAGCTTAGAGCTAAAACTTCACTGCTACACTGTTAAGATCTTCACTGATTTTAAATGAACCCTGGATTATCCAGGGATAAAGACAACTCTGGGTCTACAAAATACTGGTTTTCTTTTACAAAAGCAAATATGTTACTTCTGATGTTGTTTATACTGAGTATAAAATTTGCTGAGATTTTTCTGACAAGGAATCAGGCCCAAAAACAAAACATACAGATCAGGGCCACCACCTTGTAATCCCATCATGTCTAAATCCAGATACCAAATGGACTTCAACGGAGATGCAGAGGTAACAAGGAAAACTCAATCTACAAAAAAAAAAATCAAACCTAAACAAAACCCTTAAAGGTAGAAAATCTATGATTAAGTAATAGCTCCAAGATTTTAGGTACAGTATATAACTTGTCAGGTACATTCAGAAACCTCCCAGGTAATTCTTCTATTTACCCTGAGACGGTTAATGGATTTAAGAGTTTATCTGCCTGGGATTCAATATTACTCTACTATTTGGATATTAATCAAGCGAGTATTCTTCTTTAATAATGTGCATTTGGATTTGAGTGGATGTGAGTATCTGTGTATGCAAATTTATCCTCTCCTAAAAATTCCGTTTTGACTTGTCAAAAATGCACACATACCATCATCCTCTGGCATTTTCTTACTCATACAGAACCATGTGTGGAAGGAAAGGAAGGAAGATGTTGCACTGCAAATCCTCCTGATGTGATCTGCTTCAAATTAACCACCTGCTCAAAAACATGGAGAACCAGAAAAAGGGCAGAACAACTTGGAGATTTTTATTACCAGACTCTTCCAGTTTCTACTTTAATGGGATTTAAAAGAAGATTAAATGCAGCACTAAAGTAGGAGAGGTCAGAGCACACTCTGCCACAGGACAAAATTTCTAGTTTCAAAGGATGTTTCAAACCTCTTGTTGCCAGTAGTTGATCACTGCTTATCTGTTACCAGAACTGGGATCTAGACATTGAATGAAGAGCCAAAACTTTTTAGGGGGTCTGAAGAAGCAGTCTCCCACCTTATTAATAAAGGACATATTTTAAAAAGCCTTGGAGTCGCAAGGCTGGGATCTTTGGTTTGGCTTGTTTTGATTTTTTGCTTTTTATATGCCATTTCCAAGCCACCTGTCTCTTTTAACTCTAGCTCATGAAGCTACTACTCAGCGGATATGCAGAGAACATCTTATACACACACAGGAAAAGCTCAGCAAGTGTTTATGCAAGCTACTTGAGTTTAAGTATCAACAGGGGTATCTTTAGATACATGTATGTGTCAACTGAAGAAAAAAAAAGGCAACAAAAGAAACTTCAGGATATTCAGACTTTAACTCCAAGGAAGAAACAGGGGCATGACAGCAGCCACTGACAGCAAAAACTGTCAAAACTTTGGAATAACAGATTATTTGACGCTGCAATTATGGATGTTTCTTGCAAAACAGAATTTTCCCAAACCAAACCTCAGATCTGAGCCATCTCGAAGTTTAGAAGGATTAATCTCTTACTCTTGTCCTTATTTCAAGGCCTGTTACAGTCTAAATTCTAAATGAAGTGATGTAATTGTTTCCTACCTTCCTATGACACAAGGAGACCAACACTACTGAAATAACAAGGTGACCAAGCTTTATGAGCTGCTGGGAGTAGACACCAGTCTTTTGATAACCAAGTGGTCTAAACTGCAGTTTATTAAATTTTGTGCTCTGACTCTGTAGTGGATTCAGAGACCTCATGAGAGAACTCAGGACATGTTCTGAAGCACTTAAAATCTGCAGAACACAAGGCTATTTTTATGAGGCTTACTACTAATCACTGCTTGCTAATGCAAGAAATTCCAGAAACACAGTAGAAAAAGTGACTTAAGACACTAACTTATATTCTAAATAGGACTCTGCTTCTGACACCATTCATTAGGAAAAAAAAAAAAAAAAAAAAGGAAGCATGCAGTCATGGATTCATGGTGCTGCAAATCACCAGTAACACTTAAGTGTCTGGAAAGAGACAGAACTCAACAGCAAGGGGAAAACGTATGATGAAGATGGAAAAAAAAACCAATGTCACTGTAAACTGCAAGCCTCAGTCTCTTCTTCTTCCTACAGGTTAAAACAAAGAGCAACCAGAACAATGAACACTCTCCAAAATGAAAAACAAACAAACAAACAAACAAAAAATTAAAAAAATTTAAAAAAAAAAAAAAAAAAAGACTTCAAGGTCTCTGAAAATTGATGTAGACAATTACATTTGAATTGCATTCCGCAGCAGACAAGTTCCACACCTTCCTCCAAAAAGGGTAAAGAAATGCCAGTCTCAGGAAGCAGAGCATGTTTCTCCGGATCGTCTGATCTCCAGACCATATCTTGCACTTAATCCGGAAGACAAATCTCTTTAGAAGAGTTCATCAAGGGGAAAACACACAAAAATAATTTGTCCATTTACAAACACTCAACTAAAGTATTTCTATACAGAAGGTAATTCTCACTACAGATGAAAATATCTTGGAACTGACAGTGCTCTGCTCAAATTCAGTTCTAAGATGCAATAATACCCTACCTAAAATAATTAAATTTGACATGAGGGCACACAGGACTGAAAATGTGACTCACACTGTCTTACACAGCACAGTAACAGATATGTACGGCTGTGTAAAAAAAATCAGTGAAAAAAACATCATAAAACATGCTAAAAAGAAAGCTTTTTGTGGAAATGAAATCCGTACAATGGAGCAATGAAGACACTCTGAAGTTAATGGCCCACTATGCACTACCCAGAACGGTCCAGCAGGTCACTTGTAGGAATCCCAAACGTTGGGCCTTCAGTACCTTCCCCAGACTTCCCAAAGACAAGGAGTCACACTAGTGAACACAAAGTCACTAGTGAAAAAATAACAGTAGAAACACTTCAGAAGTGGAAATCACATTGCTCGCAAGAGAAAAACTGGTATTTCCAAGTGTCTGAATTTCAGAATGTACAAGCGACACTACCAGAGGGTTGAGGTAGGTGATGCTCCTTTATTTAGCACTGGTGAAGCCACACTTTGAGACCTGTGTCCTGTGCTGGGTTCTTCACTACAAGATAGACAAGAACATAATGCAGAGAGTCCAGACAAAGGCCATGAAGATACTGATGGGACTAGAACACATCTCCCACAAAGAAAGTTTGAGAGAGCATGACTGTTCAGCTCTCACTTCTGGAGAACAGAAGGCTCAAGGGGATCTTATCAATGTAAAGCACCCAAAGGCAGGGTGCAAGAAGAATAAAGCCTCCTTATGCTCACTTGGTTACAATTCAGAGATCCCTCTGGCTCTGAGCAAAACATATGGGAGCCTTGCCAGAGTGGAATGGGAGTGGGTTCAGGGCCTTTACACAGCCTCCCTGTGTGTTCCTCCACCCTGGTGTTATGTAAGAAACTGAGCTAAACTGTAAATATTACACAACCTCAAAAAGGGAAGGGACTAGTAAAATATCTCCACGACTCCTTCATGTTGACTCACCCCCTCCTTTCCACTTAAGGTTATTACCCACATTTAGGAGTATAAAGATATGCCTGCAATGGTAATTTCTTGTCTCTTAAGCATGCTCTAGGCACAGTGAGATATTTCACCAGTGTGAGCAGAACACCACACAGGGCCTGGAGACAGACTTTTTAGCATGACCTATTGCAATAGGACATAGGGTAATGGTTTTAAACAGAAAGAGGGTAGATTTAGACTAGAGATAAGGAAGAAATGTTTTACAATGAGGATGGTGACACACTAGAACAAGTTGCCCAGAGCTGGCAGATGTCCTACTCCTGGAAACATTCAACATCCCTGAGTTGGATGGGGTTCTGAGCAACCTGATCTAGTTGTAGATGTCCCTGATTACTGCAGGGGGGGTTGGACCAGGTGGCCTTTAGAGGTGCCTTCCAACCAAAGTATTCCATGACTCTAAGCAGGACAATGGTGTCAGGAAGAAGACTGCAGTCTTCCCCCCCAGCTCTGCTGCAGTCATTGTTGCAGTGCACTTCCAGTACCTGAAGTCACACACACCTTTCATGAATTTCTTGCTGTGGATCTAAGGCCCTCACCCCATCACTAAGCAAGAAAAATAACCCAGGGATTATGATCATTCAACAAAAGAAACAGCAGTAGTGTTCCAGCTTGCTTCATAACTACAAGTAGGTTAGATGGGAATGGGAAAATGACTGAGTTAAGCTTTTGCCTATACATTCTACAAGCATTGTCCCATGGCTGGCATCATATTAAACTACAAAAAAGCTTTCTAAGCAGGACATCAGCCCAGACCATATTCTCTGACCTAGAAGGACATGTGAAAATGTGTCCCTTGCTTAGGCTGGGTAGAAAGATTGTCATAGATCTAGACACTTAAAATCCTCATTGTGCTGTAAAAGTCATCTACCCAATGACAGCCTTTCTTCAGTAGAGTTAATGTTGTAGCAAAATACACTTGTGGCAACTCAGTGATAACTTCATATCTTGTAATAGTTAGAATATATATGTTATCTTGAAGGATATGCTGTTATGCTGAAGGATATCCCTGCACTTAGAAGTGTAAAACATAGAGCATGAACAGAAATTTCCTGGTCTAGTATTACCTACCTAAAACACAATGCATTGTGCATGAGTGGAAATTGCTAATTTTAATGTTAGATATTTAATACGTGCTTGGAAAACTCATACAAATTGTAATTTATCAACTACAATTACATACTGAAAATATACTGAACATTATCTGTATATAAATGACTTATGTTCACTAAGAAAACTCAAATTCACAACAAGAGATCTGTTTTCCATAGCTCCTAGCTCTAGAAGTTCATGTGCAAAAATAATGTTTCATAACATGCAGTGTCATACTATGCCATTTTAAATACTGGATCAAATTCTCAATTCATGCAAGAAATCTGACATCTAATTCAACTTCATCTTATGACCTCACCCAGTAGGTGTGTGTCAGCAGTCTCTTCTCTGACAAAAACTCTCATCTGAACCAAGCCAAATATTTTTATGACATTATTTCTAAAAATTAAAACCACAAAATCCATTGTTTTAGCAGTGTCCTAATTCAAGAAGACTAAATCTTTTATTATAATAAGAGTTCTAGTTTCCAAACTGTGCATTTACTAATTATGACCAAATTATTACCATCATATTAATTTTGACTGAGATGGACAGTGAGAAATTAGGAACATGATGTTTTAAGATTAATGTTTAAATAAAATGTGCCCACTGGTACAGACCAGCTCTATAGCTATACTAGGGCAAAATGAGTGGAAAGAGCTCCCCGAGATTTAACATAAGTTCTTGAAATTTATGGTCCAATCACTAATGTAACAAAAAATGTAAATAAATTCTCACTAAACCTTTCTGCATAAATTCATATATGCAGAAATTCATATATATATGAAATTCTGACTAAACCTTTCTGCATAAATTCATATATGCATAAATTCATATATAAATTCATATAATTTTTCAGCATTCCATATCAAGTTATCTGTGCACTATACAGAGGACAGTCTTAAAAAGTACTACTTCCATTAACACATTATATATACATAATGTATTATAAATAACACATAACACATTTCTCTGGTTTGTACTGGTAAAGTGAATAGCCATGAAAACTTTGCAAGAGTGCAATGAATACTTCACCAAGCTATACAGAGGCAGCTTCCCCTAAGTGAGATTCATTCCTAAATTTACAGCACAAAATTGATTTTGGATGGAATTTAGTGTGGGTTCCCCTGTGACTCCTAGCTCAGCATACAGATAAGTAAATTAAAAAACTAAAATAAAACATCCCGCAAACCCAAAGAACTGGACCTGTCTATGCCCTCGGAATATCAGCTAGCATAAAAACATCTCAATTGCTCTGCAGCACTAGCTACAAATCAGAAGGAACAAAGTATCAGTTATCAGTCCAAAGAAAGCAATCATGAATATTTATCTCCACAGTCTTCTTGAAGAAGAATGTCCAATTCAGGCAATCCAAAAACATTTACTTCCATTGGAAAGAAAAGGCTGCCACTAATATCCAACCTCATACTCTGCTTTTGTAACAATATAACCAGTCAGTACAGTAATTTTTTAGCAGAATCTACCAGGTCTCTGCACTATGTACTCCCAAAGAACACAACTGCATATTATTCTAGTCTGTCTCTACAGGTTTCAGTTCCCATTCTAGACCAACTGAATAAGTAGTAGTAATCCTAACATTATATCACCTTGCTGGTATATCACCTTAAGTCATCAATATATCTCTCAATATAAAAATAAAGCAGAAGACAATTTTAGAAACTTTTTTTTTAACTTGATGTTTTTCTAACTTTGAAAAGGCAATCACAGGAATGTGTTCTCATTGAAAAAGAGAGGTGGCAAAAGTTCATTACAATTTGTACCCCTTCTCTATTAAGGAATAGAAATATGGCTGAAATTTCTTCATAAAAGAATTTTCAAAATCACATGGATTTTATTGATTTATTTATGGATTTTTAATGTATTTATTTATTATTGGTTTTCACTTATGGAAGACTTTGAAAAAGTTCCCATTATCTTTATCTCAACAGTGGAGAAAATTAAATATGTATTGAGTACTCTCACACATAATAATCATGCCATTTCATATTCACTGGTGCCCTCATAAATGAAACATGAGCTCTGTCGGAAAGAACTGTCACCTTGAGAGAAACAAAGACCATTTGCTTACCAAATATAAATAAAAGAGAAAGTACAGAAAAAAACCCACTATTTCTTACCATTGTAAGAGTGAATGGATGGCTTTCCAGGGCAGACACTCTTGGACAGTGGAGAATAACATACTGAAATAAAATGGTAGAAAGAACACATTCAAAACATTCAGTGATGGGCTAGTACTTATAAAGTGATAGCCATCCCTACAGATAATGTTACATGAAAGCAAAGAGGCTCTTTAGGGCCGCATTAACTCACCTGACCAGGCCTTGCTTCAAAGTCATCTTTCACCATCCTGACTTCAAGGACGTTGGAGGGGTGGCTTATTACTGAGGTGATTGTGACAGGTTTGTTGCTGCGGATGTAGCGGTACAGCCGCTCCACACAGTACAGGCACAGAGGTCCGGAAATCCAGAACCAGGTCTAAGGAAGAACAAAAATATCTTACCTTAAAGACTTTTAACTTTCTGTCTTCTATTGTCACAACTACAGCAGTGCTTTCAAGATCTCACTTCACATCTAACATCCACGCCTCTCTCTATGCGCAGAAACCCAAGAATGTTCCGAAGCCTTAATCAGTCTAACCAGCAGCATCACCCATAAGCACCAGCAATTTCAATCATAAAACTCATCAGGAAAGAAATGCTAATGATCTCATTTGCTACCATGCTATTCTGGTTTGATGTAGTTAGATTTCAGCTGGTTTCAGTAATGAAAGAAACAGTATCTGTACAGACCAGAGTACTATACAATTGGTTAACATTTATGGAAAAATGCTGTCTGGCTTCCAGTATTATTTAACTATTACCTTCTTACAGTCATCTCAGGTTCAAGTAAAAACCCAAGAAAGCTGCATTCTTGTGCTATAGAAATTATGTTGATATTAAATTAGTGTAAAATCATAGACAAGAGAGAGCAATGGGCACTTCTGAATCACAATTCATTTGCTCCCAGGGAAGATGTGTATGCTAGACAGAAAATGCCCTGGAAATACCCACTTCTCTGCACTGATTATATGGGGAGTCCTGGATGACTACTCCAGATGGAGACATTTGCAGCTGCTCAGCTAAACCCCATCCTAAGAGTCAATTACCAATACCTTATGGCAGACTTATCTACCAATTCCACATCTGCTCAGTAATTCAAGCTGTGGCATTGAAGTGCCCCTCAAACCTCATCCATCTTCCCTCCCTTCCCAATTTCTGACATTACACATCAACATCTCTTGCAACTAGCAGAGCATTTACTTACAACCAAAAAGCCTTACAAGTTTCAACAGCTCATAGTTTTTTTGTTTGTTTTTTTTTTTTTAATTGGTATCACAATATTTCCAAATCTGAAAAAGTCCTAAATAGTGTTTCCAAGCTGTCAGGAGAACACTGAGTGGCCATTTTTTCCATGACTCCTTTCCCATTAATGGCTCTAAAGCAGGCATCTTAAGCCCCTAAGAAGACTCCTTGCTGTCCTGTGGGTCATATGGAGCCAGATATACACTGAAGCTTATAATTCAGGAGTATTACCACAACAAAATACCAATCCAAAGGGCTTTGTTGGAGGAATTCAATGTAGAATTAACTGTTTCTCATTAGGATTACATGCTCCATAGAAAAATGGGTTCCCAATGCAGCCAGTAAGGGGGACACACGTTCAACAGAAAAACAACTATGATAATAATAAAGAGAAACTCCTGTGGGGTCTGTTATGGGACCATTTTGAATGGTGGCCCTTGGACTCATGAACTCCATATTTGCATGCTTCCTCAGGCTACTTGCCAATACAGCCCAGCTCATCTCTTCTCAATAGAAAAGAGAAAATTTTGGATGAAGAAAAAGCTGCTGCCACAAAACATAAAGAAACAAAGGGAAAATGAAAAACAGAAAAAGAAAAGGTTTTTCTGTCCCCACTCTCATCATACTCATTTACCCATGCCACATACACAACAAGCCTGTCTGCAAACAAAAGACTATAAAAGCCAAACCACAACTAACTGCAACGCAGAAATGAGTATTAGGACTTGCATCCGCATGGTAAAAAAAGAGAACAAACGGAGCTTGATTATTTCAATTAACTACTGCCACACAATGCTTACAAAAGGACCTTATGAAATGTTATATAAATGTTTGCTCTGAAATGCTATGCTGTAAAATCACATTTTTAGCAGGATCAATACATCTCTGATGGTGTTGTTCAAAAAAGAACACTACAGCCAATCTCTTGACATTTTTCCACTCTCACTGTTCTATGCCACATTGTAATGCACTTCAGGGTTAAATACAGATTGTTTTTTCCCCACCAAATCTTTGAATGCCTCAAAAGGCTTTAATAATATTTTCTAGTATTAAAACATCTGGTCTGGAAAAGCAATAATTAATGGTTATGGCTGACTGAAAGGCTTGGCATGGCTTTTAATACCTGAAATGTCGGATCATACAGACCTCTGGGAAGTGCGACTGGAACTTGGGTTCCTCAGAACAAACTCTCATTAAGCTATTTTGTACAAAGGGTTCTGGTACTGGTAGGTCCTCTGGGAAAGGCTCAGTAGTATAGTCAAGAAACAGCTCTTCAAAAGCCTTTGGCACAGTCAGATTCTGTCGGAGTGTTTTGTTTAGATTAAAGCAACCAGGAGGGTGTTCCTCTAAGTTGGTCTGGTACTTGAGCACTCCTCTACAGGAAAATAAAAAAAGTAAAGACACTGAAGTAACAGTAAATAACAAACAACTTATCTTCATTCAGAGAGGACTTCAGAAAGCAGATACAAGCCTCATCTTCTGTTAGAAATTTTATTCTGTTTGCTTTCAGGACTTTCAATGAGATTGAAACTTTGCAACAATAGAGCTTTCTGGCACTCCAGTCAAGGTTTAACTTTTCCAGCTCACTTGGCACTTCCCCATTGAACAGCCTCAAGTTTAATACTGCTTGAAATGTAGAAAATATTGCGAGGGCCTTGAAAAAAAAAAAATCACATTTCCAATTCAATCACACACAGGCTGTTTCACTCACCTCCCTACAGTCAGCAAGCCCTGTTTTTAAGGCAATCTTGTAGCAGAAGTGGCCTAAGTTGCCAAATCATAAACTACAGGAATGTTCCCACTACTTAGTGTTTATCACATTTGCATACAAATAGAAAACAAAAAGAAAATCCTGCATAGTAAAGGAACCTTCCTTGCAAATTATTTTATGAGGTCCATCCTTATTTTATTTTTCCTCAAGCTAAGTTAAATTTACAGTAAAATGAAGTGAGAACTTTGAAGCTGCATTTAGAAATTCTGAAGGATTGGAAACCTCAGACACCCTGGGATATCTCAGGACAAGAATGAATCACTGAAAACAGGTAATAACTAATAATAGTTGTAATAAAATTCCTCAGAAGTACTATTTGTTTCCAAATCTAGATTTGATGACAGTAAAAAAAAAAAAAAGGAAGAATATTAAAAAAAAACAAGCTGAATGACACCTGTAGTGGATGGTGCTGGGTGGGAAATGAGGCATACTGAGACAATGCCCTCTGAGTGCTAAGCATTGTTATGAAGGCTCGGACCAAGTATACAATCAAACATAAGGACAGGTGCCCCCTCTCCTCTCCTCTCCTCAACATACACACAGAAGCAGCAACAGAGTTTAATTCAGAAGAGAGAGAACTAGGACATCTGCAATATTCCCAACCTAAATGGGCTCTGACAGGCTACTGGCAATCCTCCCTACAAAAATGCAGTTCTGACAGCTAGTAACAAGCTTTCTACATTGTCTAGTGAATCATGTCAGCTTGGAAGTTAAGCCTGCTCGCTCACTCTTAAATTCTACATCTGACCCTGGGAGAGTCGTTTGGGAAGTACCCTTGCATCTACACCCATGCTTCTGCCTGCATTTATTGTTCAATCATGCCTATCACTTGCATCTGGCATCACTGCTGGTCACCACATATTGGCCAAGTGACAGATACCCCTAGCATTATGCTAGTTCCCTGCTCCATAAATATTATGGTGCCTCATGGATTTAGCTGGAAGTCAAAGCCCATGCAGTATTTTTCAAGTGAACCTTGCATGCATGCCTGCCAGCAACTCCCACAGTTTCTCTCTTCTCAGCACATCCTGAAAGAGAATTGCCTTGAGAGTAGCTGCAAACATGAGCATTCCCTCCAGTGATCTCTTATTTATTTAACCTATTATAAACATGCTAACTGAGAGGCAAACAGGGATCACAAAGCTGCCTGTTAACAGCAGCTCAATAATTCTCATTTCTGAAGCTGTCAAGGAAAAGTAAGTCTTACATACCCAAGATAGGTGCCCAGAAAGGTTGAGTTCTGCACTGAACAAACAAACCACTAACATGTGACAGATGAATCACATCACTTTATTTATTGCTGAGAAGTGGCTGGCTGCCTGAAGGATACTGTAAGAACATACCTACAAGAGTTTGAAACAAAACAAGAATCCAGCAATACTGTGGAAATACTTTACTTCTAAGACAGGCAAAACCTCAGTCAACCTGCCTGCTCAGTTCAGCCATGGGAAATGCCTTGCTCTGCATAGTAAGTGGCAATGCATTTGCAAATCTCTAACACATCCCACACAGGAGTAATTTGGGCACCTAAGCATGGATATCTAAGCTTCCTCTACTCTCAAAAGAGATCATAGAATTGTTTAGGTTGGAAAAGACCTCTAGGATCACGAAGTCCAACCATTAACCCAGCACTACCATGTTCACCACTAAACCATGTCCCTAAGCACAGCATCTACACATCTCTTAAATACCCCCAGGGATGGTGACTTTATTTCTTCCCTGGGCAGCTTGTTCCAGCGTCTGACAACCCTTTGGTGAAGAAATTTTTCCTAATGTCAAATCTAAATCATCTCTCATGCAACTTGTGGCCACGTCCTATTGATCTTACCAATATCACCAATGGAGCCAGGAATCAGCCCAGCTCACCTGAATGTAGATCTCTGAAACAGCAAATTACGTGAAGCATCCTTCAGGCTCCATTGGCTGAATTTATCAGAACTCGTTAGACCATAAAGGGAAAAACACTGAGAAAAAATGTAGAGACCTACATTTAGGCATCTTAAAGCTGAACTGACTCCCACTCTCCATGACTCATTCCTCTCCCACTTCAGACACTCAATTCTTTCAGATTTGCACTGAATACCTTTGTAATTCAATACTAAGGAGGCTGTGTACCAGAATATGCCTGTTCAATACTTGCTGTATTACTGCAGCCTTGGTTTGCAAACTTGGTAAATGGAACATGGTTAGGAAAACAATGGGCAAAGGATAACACTGTGAAGGAAATTAATTAAACTGGATATGAAAAATACCCCTAAGGCAATCACTGGAACAGACTGCCTAGGAACGCTAGAGGATCCCAATCACCAGATGTTTTAAAGAATTTGACAAACACCTGTCAAGAATAATTTTTAAAAAATTCATCCTGGCCTAGGATGGGGAGAACAGGTTAAATCCATCTCCCCAGCTATAAACAAGTGCTATGGCATTGAAAAAAAAACCCAAAACAACAGAAGCAAAAAAAACCCCAAACAAACCCCAAAAAAAAACAATAAACAAAAAAAAAAACCCAACAAACTCACTGAGAACTGGAATTGTGTCCAGACATTTCAATTGTTTTGAAATAATTCCTTCTTTAACAGTGTATTTTATTCAACAACGAATTCCTACCATGATCTTGCTAGGCCTAATTTCCTTTCCATGTTTACTTTAAGCAGAAGGACTCACTGTCACACACTCAAGAACCCTGTGTTTTAGTAGATATTTGATGACATGGAGAAATAAACTTCATTCAAATACACCTTCCTTTCTCCACATTCTGCATCTACATCCACAGAGGAAACTTCAGAGATGTTAACAGAACAGATTTTCACAGAATCACAGAATAGCCTGGGTTGGAAAGAACCTTTAAAGGTCACCTAGTCCTCTCCCAACCCACGCAGTTATGTCGTAACTTCTGGAAGATGCTTTACCTTGCAACAGAGCTCAGTTTGTTTGTGCCTGATACAGATCTGACCATCAGCTTCATGGCATATAAACACTTGTCTGATGTTTGTGAAAAAAAAACTAAGAAATTTTGTAAGCAAAGAGAAAAAGGTAATTAAGGAGATGCCATTCCTTCCCTCTGGAGCAAAAAAGGAAGGCAGAAAGGAAAATGCAAGGGATGAGAAACTTTGCTTCATATTCTTGTCTCAGCAAACAGGCAAGAGAGGGCAGGAAAATAAACTGTTTTCTTGATTTCTCACTAGACACTGAGCAATGGAAAAGGAAAAAGGAATAATCTTGAAAGTGAAGAAGTTTGCGCTAGTTGTCCATAGCACACACAAATCTCCAAGCTACACCCTGATCTATTTAAACACACACCAGAGGACAACATCTTGTCCCAAAGTTGGCCCACTGTGCTCAAGCAAGCTCAGGAAAGGCAGCAATCAAGGAAATTGCTCTTTCTGGTTGTGCTTCAGGAAAAGGAAGAGTATTTTCCATTTACTTACCCAGAAACATGCAGCACCAGCAGCATATAGAAGACAAAGAAAAGGTTGTGTGTATACCAGAAGATGTCATAGTTTGAAACCCTGAAAAGAATAAACCATGGTTCAATGCTGTTTCAACTCAGATGGAATTAAATTAAAAGCAGACCCGTGCACACAGGACATCATAATACACTGCACAGTCATGCAAAATAATCAAAGCCCAGAATGTTTTCCCACAGGCACGCTGTACTTGCACACAATTAAGTGTTGAGAAGAACAAGTGACTGGCAGAAAAGTAACAAGCTGAGAAGGAGAGATAAGGGTGTAGAAGTACAGAGCCAGATGGAGAACTCTTCTTAAACTGGGAGACTTGACTGCTTTCACAGGTCCTAGTTAGTTTCCATGAGATCCTTACAGCTGGAATGGTTTTCCCACCTTCAGTCTCAAAACTCAACCTCCTTACAGTGAGTGTCACCTTGCATTGTCCCTGCCCCAAAACAGTTTAACGTGTCACTAAGGCTGCAGCACACAAACAGGTAGTATGGACAGCAGCAGAAGGGCCAGTGGGAAGGGTAAAAAACCTTTTGAGGGTATAGAGTGGAAGGAGATACAGGAAGAATAGGACCTAGAGCAAGGAGACAACAAGAGCACAGCAGATTTTTCAGGGCAGGAAGCCACATACATTATGGCTCCAGGACTGATGGTCTTGGGAGGAACAAGAAGAACATTATCACTGTAAGATCAGGAGGGGTGAAGGTGACTCCCTTTTATTAGTAATTTATTAGACAATATAAACAGAGCCCAGACCAAAGAAAATACCCATCTGGAACTGTTTTCTGTTAAGCCTGGGGTGTTTTTGAGTAAAATAGTTACCAACAAACAACAACCAAATGGCTAAGAAAATACAGTACTTCACAGCACACCTCTCACACTACATAGCACAGTAGGAGAGGCCCCTCTAAAACCAAAAAACCTAGCCCCATTCATAAACTAAAACAATTATTACATAAAAAAACATCTTTACCTCTGAGAAGGAATGGTTTAGGAAGCTATTCCTCTGACACAGCTAACTTTTTTTTTTCTGGACTTTTTCCCTCCTATGGTATTCTACACAACCGGCTACCAGCTTTTCCTTCAATACAACTGAAACACTGAAACAACTGAAACACACTACATTTGTTTCTGTTGTTACAGGACTTATTTGTTTTCTTTCTCAAGAGAGAAAAACTAACTTTGATAATCCAAGGGCTACCAAAATAAAATCCAAGCCAGCAAAATAACAAGGAAATAAGCAAAGGAAGGAATGCAGCAACAGCAAGGGACTTTGAAATCCCCCCTCCACCCTGCCATTCTTCCCACAGTTAGCACTATGTTAACATTTTTTCGTCCTTGAAGCTGCTCAAGTTTTTTCTAACTCCCCACACCCAGGGAGGCATTTCCATGCAGTCACTCATCACTATCTGTGAGGAGCTGTGGGAATAATCATCAGTAAGAAGAAAATAAGAACAATGGTGTGCAGAGTGAAAGCACAATTTTAAGGCACAAAGAGAGTAAAACAGACCCTCTGTCTCAAAACAGGTCATAGAAACCTAAAATGGGACCTTGAAGACGGTCTAGGTTAAACGCCCATACCATGAGAAGGAACAAAGACAGGTCTTGGCGCTCTGGTTTAATTTGGTTTCATGCTATAATACCAAAAGCTGCACACTGAATGTTTGAACATCTTTTTGGCTCTTGAACATCTTTTTCAGAATGCACCAATTTTTCAAAATTTCAATGATGAAAAGTCAATCCCTGGACTGCTTCTAACATGTTGCTTTCAACAGCTAATTATTGCTACTGATTAAAATTACTGTACACTTCTTTCCTGAATATGTCTAAATGTCAGCTTCCAGCTCGTTGAGCATTTTATTCTTCTTTCAGCACTCCTACAGATATCTCTATTATAAAATCCTGGTTCCTCACATCCAGCATATTGCCCTAAATTTGAGCAGGCCCTCTGAACTTCACCTCCTGCAATTATATGGGTATGTAAATCCTTGAACCTCTTACCATGAAGCGTATTTTCCAACACTGTCATAATTATGTACTTCTTACTTGTACCCTTAAACTGTGTATCCTACAGACACATACATCAGTATTCCAATACAGTCAATAATGTTCCTATTGATACACATGAATTTTTATAGCTCCTCAGAACATTTACTTTTTTTACCTTCTTAGGGCTCAAAATAGACATTATTCACAGAATGGATGCATTTCTTAGGAATGCAAAGTCCTGAAAATTTGAGGTAAGTTGAATATTTAATTTTGGTTAATCTGCTTTAGAATTTTGTAAATGAAGACCTGAAATAGTTAGTTTACTGAGAAATGTAATGGGAATTTATCATGCTTTAAAGGGACACACTAAGCAGCACGGTTCTAGAAAAATATTTTTAATCCTTTTACAGACAGTTTTGAAAAGGAAGATATATGCGGCAGTTTAAAAGACGAAACTGAAGACTAGAATATTTGGTTACAAAAATGGATGGCACTGCAGCACCTTATTTTTTAATGTTATTTAAATACGTAACTTCCAAAACTTAAATATCATTAATTTTAAAGTTGTCAGAAATGTCAACATTTTTGACATGATTTATTGATAACTTCATAACCCTACTGAAAACAACTGCTGAATAAAAAATGTTGGTCTAATTCTCAGGTATAACATGGCAAAATTTAGAAAATTTTTCCATTAATAATCACTTTCTCCTTTTAAAACATTAGAGCTAATTCAGTCCTTCTAATACTTATTTTCACAGTTTACTGAAAAGGCAGGAAAAGAGAGGCATACTCATGCATAGAACAATTTCAGGGAGAACATACAAAGGAAGAAATCACTAAGCAGGTCAGTGTGCAAGAGCAGATTAGGGCTGAAATCCAAGACTATAACAGCCTCTGAAATAATAATTAAAAAGCTCAGTTTCTGATAGACAGTGAATATTTACAATTAACGTTCCTAAAACTCTGCTGTATGCTCAGCCATCACACGGCACATGAGAATCCACAGGGAAAGAGACTGAAAATGGACAGAGATGCATGCAGCAACTTGTTAGCTTAGGAGAAAACACTATAATAAAAACAAGCTTGAGCTCTGTGCCTGAGGGAGAAGACAGGATAAAATTTCCAAGTAAGAATTATTGCTAGAGTAACAGGAGATGCAGATTATCTCTTTTGGGGCTTTGATTCTGCTGGCTAGATGGCAGAAAGCTGGGAAAGTATTTGCACTTACAGTAACTGTGGAAGGAACTAAAAAGCATGTAACTTCAAAAGAAGTTGCATTAACCCCAAAATTATTTCCAAGAATGTTTACAACTCCATATATTTTTCTAAGTTTCCCAATCACTAATACATGATGTTTTTCTACTTTAATTTGGCCTTGAAGAAGACAGAACTTTGTTCTGGCTCAGTGCTGCAGAGTAAAGTAATAGTTTTATTTTTCCATCTTCCCAAAACTGTCTTTCTTTTGCAAGCAGAGCCATCTGCGTGGACCATGTAATGTACCAGCCATGCTATATTCGGCACAGCAGCCTAATCCTGCACATCTGTAGCCTGCAGTGCCTCACAAAAGTCTCAGCCCTGGAAAAAGCCCTGTGTACTGAAAATGCACAAGTGTTTGCTGAACTACTTTCTCAGATCACAGGATAACATTGTCAGGTAATACAGCTACTCAGGAAAGACAGAGTAGTTCAACAAAGTTCATAACCACGTATCTAACATCAGTGGAGCACCATTAATGTTTGAAGATACATAATTAATATATCCTTCCATGTTTGCTGAACTGAGGTTATGCACTTACACAGATACACTGTGAATTCCACCTCTGTAAAAAGGAAGGGGTTATTTTTACATGTTCAATTGCAGAATCCAAGCCTTAAAAAGGCTGCATTGGGCTAGACCCTCCGCAAGGTACCAGGTATTATCATAAGTGTTCATTAATATTAGTACAGAATGTCAACCCACCAGAGGACCAAACCTTTAGAAAATCTAGCAGCTGCTCTGAGCCAATACTGCATTGCTGTTTGGTATATTATAATTCACATTAAGAAGAATATATCTGACAACCAGAAGCAGAGCTTTAAGAGAAACATTCTACTTCAGCAGCATAGTTTTGTGTCAGTTTGTTAAATTGCTGATAGTTTGGGGTTTTGGGGTTTCTTGGTTTTTGTTTTTTGGTTTGGTTTGGCTTTTTTGGTTACAATTTACTGTTACAATTAATTGGTGAAAATAATTAAGATAACAATAACATCTCATTTTTCTTCCACTGGACTTAATTATGCACTGGACAGAACTTCCCATTTGCTGAGTTTACTGCCTCTCCTACAACCAGGAATAAAAGAACTATTTAAATTTTTAAAGGTCCACATTTTTAACTCAGCACATTCATTAAATAGTATTTTTTCAGAAGGCAATTCAATCAGGTCTTGTAATTATTTTCATACAAAATTCACTGTGCTAATTTTACTGCAAGCTAAACGGACAAGAAAACTGGTATTTTTAACACTCTAGTCAGTAGGAGAATATGATTAAGGAAATGGCATTTTTCAGCATAACAATCATATTACATCTTACCTGATGGCATATGTGGAAGCTGTACACATTAGGAATAATACTAACACCATAATGACTCCAGTCAGACCTGGAACTAAAAGGGACATAACTTACATTTGAACTGTGAAGAGGTATACTTCTTGAATGGTCTACTACGACCTTTTAAGAAAGTGGAATTAAGACATACAAATCATGATTCAATTAAACTCTTGAATATACTTATCTCTTGAGGACAACTCATGTATCAAACCAGATATATGTAATTTCCCACCTTCCCAAAGAAAAATACCCTTTTCCTTGCACTTCACCATGCATCACAATTTCCTATTTGTCTTTGCTCCTGTCATCTTTTGCTTGTGACATCTGTGTCTAAGCAGGTAACTAAGAACAAACACTGTTTATGTGCAAGACTGACTGTACAAGTTTCTGTCTTTTTTATTCCAAACACTACACTTTGTTGATCATGACAATTAAAAACCTGTTCAGGGACAGAATTTCAAGCAAATCAATTTCAATGCAAGCTGTCACTACAATTTTTTGCCAGCCCATTTCATTCTGGAATGGGGAAGAGCTTGAAATTACTCTCCATGGCATTGTATCACGCTTGAAATTGTTGCCCATAGAGCAAGGTCTGTGAGAGTGATCTGCAGCCAGCATTTGGGAAGGAAAGGTTAAAAATACTAAAGATTTGACTCATCTGCTCAAATGAAGACTTGCATCAGAACTAGTTTATCCTCAGGTCTTTCTTAAGTTAAAGGAGAGATAATCTCAAATCTTACCTTTTTATAAACTTCTCAATACCCATTCATTAAAAGTATGATACCCAAAATCAGACATACCTCAACTCACTCCCCAGTTTTTACAGCCCTACAATCAATGGAAGCTTTCTCATGGACTGCATAAAAACACTTGATTTCCCTCCTTCATGGAAAGATTGCAATTAAAAGCACTTGCAATAAAAAAATATGCATTCTGTCCACTGCCTCCTTAATTTCTTTTTTCTCAATCTGATTTGATGTGTAGCATGCAACGAATCTCAACTCTGAACTAATACCTCCAATGCAATTGCAGTGCAGCACCTGATTCAGCTTCCTACACTGTCACACAAGCCAGAAGTCACCTTTTATGTCCAGTTTTTCAATTATCTTCTCCATTAAACTGAAATCACTCACAATCTTGCCCCAATTTATCAGTTCATTTTTAGTGTCTCCTTTCTGCCCTGTCCCTGACTCTCCTTTCCTCTACCAAGTACAATCTTTAATACTTGTTCCTCCCACAGTCTGCCTCACATCCTTATACAAGGAGGTTCTTTCCTGGGCTAATCTGAAAAGCCATCATCACTCTATAAATCCTTCTGATTTCTTATTCCTTCTGTTTGCTGTTCTGAACTGCCTGGGAAGAAACCAGGGGCTTTTTGCTTATTTGCACAGCTCCCAGTACAGCAAATACTTGGTCCCTGCCTGGGCACTCCTTCAGCACAAATAGTACATGTTAACTACCAGTTGTTAGGACAGGGAGTTAATAGAGTGATTTTAAATTTAGGATAACTCAGACCTCAGTTTCTGTCAGTTCACTTTCTCCCTTCCTCATCTCTCAACTGATCTAAACCTTTCCTCGGGTTTTTGGGAAACACTGGCACGCCAGCCACTAATTCCAGCACACTTATTGGAATTGACAAACCTAGAACGATTGCTGTCTGTTCACAGATTTGATTTGACTGTGCCCTAAATGCTACCAAGTCAGAATTTTTGTGTTTGATCCAAATAAGGGAGAAAGTGTGATGGCATCAGGAAGGAACTGTACCTGCTTATGGAGCGCCACAGCTCAGACTGGTGCCTGCCCCTCCATACCCAAACATTGCTCAGTTCTAAATTCCTGCACCAAAAATGTCTTAATCTATTTATTCAGTATGAGTGCTGAAGCCTGATTCCCATGTAACAGTTTAGACTGCTCAAAAACCCAATCAGCCCTTAAATAAACCAGCTGAAGCAAAAATACTGGTTTTCTGTTATGTTTCTTTTTCTAGAAATTGGCTCATTTAGGAATTTGGTTTTAATATTAGGGAGAATCTCTGTTTGAAACTAATGGATTTCTGCTGACTCATCTGTACAACAACTGATTTGAAAATGCTGCTCATCCTGCTATTGGGCTTATGCAACTCCTGCCTCCTGACTACTGGATAAGCAAACCCAGGTTGTATTAACGCAAATCACACAACTTTTTGTATTAATCAAAATCACACAGACAGCTGTGTTACAACAAATGGAGCATGCCAATAACAGGACCAAAAGAAGTTTCGTCTGCAGACCGATGATGATAAGCAGCAAACTTTTCTCATTTAGTTTTGCAGGACTTACTAGTTGCAAAAAGTAGCTTCCTCGGGTCCTGAAAAACAGACAAGCAAAAACAAATAAAATCAACATATGATATTTTATAACTACAATACGACTAATTTTACAATAATAAGTAGCCCATGAAGCTCACCCATTAAGACCTATGCAGTCCCTAAATCTGGAAGCAGGAATGGATTTGGTATTTGGTAACAGTTTACATTGACTGCAATTCAACAGAAACTAAACCTTTAGCCTTTGCATTCCCCTAGCAAAGATAATTCTGATCTATAATCTGGATTCAGATAATTTTACAGATAATTGATTTTTGAAAGCTTAATTTTACTCACTTACCTCATTCCTTTGGGACGACAGAGTGGAGCAGAAGAGGGAGAGGTTTTGAATTTAAATGTAAGACAAGAGGCAAGCATTTTACTGCCAACTACATCACCAAGACATTTGCAGTGGACCCAAGTGAAGCAAGACTGAACACAAAGGATCTGACAGATGTTCCTGTGTCCTTCACCACACATGAAAGGAAGAGGGAATATCTCAACATCAGGGAAACTGCCTCGCTTTCCCTGATTCTATACTTCAAGAGGTTTTGTCTTCACTGCTTGGAAAACTTTTTTATTTAAACTTGCAGTAACATGTAGTGAGGGGAAGTGAGAGGTTTTCATACAGGACAGGAAAAATGAAGTGACCCTCTTTCTGACCTTTCTGGCCTGCATCCAGATGTGCGTACCCAGGTAGAGAAGATGAGAGCAGCATCCAGACTGTCCACCACAGTTTAAAAAGGGATATAAGTGGGATTCAAGTACAAAGGTGCAAGAGCTACTAAAGTACCTACAATTCAGGAGTTTTGATCCTAGAGTTCCTAAAAAACTTGCTACTGTCTCAATTTTCTATTGCAAAATTCCTAAGGCTGTTTAGTAGAAGCTTAGAACCCTGGCACATTCTTGCCTGAGGCAAGCTCCTGCTGATGTTCCTGATGAAGAGAAGCCTATCACTCCTAACACCTATCACTCCTAAGACCACTCCTAACACAAGCAGACACACAGTTCAGCCCGGAAGATCAGCACAATAGCTGATGCTGGCATGTCTGTCTGCCATTGAATAGCTCACTGATTAGATCATTCACCCAGGGAGTGGAAGACCTTGGTTGCTGGTCCTTAGGAGCCTGGACTGAGTCAAGCTCTCTCTTTCCAGGAAATGATACAGCTGGGATAGGGTCATTCTAAGTATTTCCTAATGAAACTGGAAGAAAAGAAATGCAGACCAGAGACTAGAATGAATACAAACAAGAGAGAACTTGACTGTAGCCCAAGAAGAAAGGGTGCTGGACTCCGGTCTTGCTTCTAAAATCTGCTAACATCTCTCCATTGCCAAATACACAAGTAAGCACCTGACCATAGGACTACAAATCTCATATTCCTGCAAGACATCTGCACCACAGTCAGACAAGGCACACAAATTAAGTATTTTGCAAGTAGAAATCAGTTCACGTAGATAACTAATTCCATGCTTAGCATATATACTCATACATGCATTCACTGCAGCTGAAAAATGCAAAATCAGTTTCAAATCCAACTGTATTCTAAACAGTGGAAATGCAGAAAAAATTTGGCCAAAAAGCAGCAGAAATATCTTAACCAGGCCCACCCAAGGAACAGAGAGAAGCAGAAGAGAAGCAAGAGAACAAGGTGCAAGGTGAAAAGTTTAGATGACTGCATTCTCCATCTAATAATCAAACAGGACCGAACCTTGTTGGCTTTAATACATACTTAGTCAAGACAAAGAAATAAAATCCACAGGAATCCACACAATGGTGAGTTTTCAGTACACGAAACAGGAGCACTGTACAAATCACACAATGGCCTTGAATATGCAAATATTCATATATTTAAATGATATGCTTAAAACCAAAATATGAAAGGAAAGCTGGCTCACCTCACCACGATAGTTTGCTGCATTTAGGGTCACAAATTCCTCATTGTAGTTCTCAGAGAAGTTAAGAGCATTCACCAGATGAGCAGCAACATGTAACACTAAAAAAACACAAAAAACTGAGTAAATCTGATTCTCTGTAAACAAATGCTGGATGTTCCCTGTGGCCACCCAGTTGCCAAGATATAATCACATCACCTGCATGAGATATACCAGGGACTAAGGAATTCTCAATTATTTTTCAAGAGTAAATCAACTTAGAAATATTAATGACAGAAAGCTGCATGCATTTTAGGATTTTTTTAACACTACAGCAATGATTTCTGTACTGCAATGCTTCAGTTGCATTGTTGCAATGTTGTCAGAGACACAACATTCAAGGGTATCCAACCAAGAATATTTCCTCTTCACCAAACTGAGTAGCTGTCTCCACTGCTCCCGCCTCTGTAGGTTAGCCTGTAGGACCCTGCTTTTGTAGGACCCTCAAAGTCCTTAGGCACAATGAGGGCTCACTTGTAATAGCAGATTGTGACCTGATCTCACATACTTGTCTTCTAAGGAACTGGCATTTTAAGGAAAGGCTTGACATTAAAAGGTATGCCCACGTGTTTAAAGCAAAAAATGAATCAAAATCCACATTCGAGAAAGCATTTACAATTTAAGACGAGCAAGCACAGAGCAAGACTACCCCCAAATGTACCACAGCAGAAAAACCACAAAGTACTGCATCAACGTGCTTCCAAAACATGCTGCTGCTCAGCACAGTAACATCTCACCTGAAAAGATGCATATTGTAACACCACATGTCACATGGAAAGTTTTACTTTTGTCTAGCAGCCTTCTGGTTTTCTTGCTGGCAACCTAGTAAGAGAAGAATTCTAGCAATCTCGTCCAAAACAAAGCAAAGAAAAAAATACTAACAGCAACTGTGGTGATATAACAGCAACTTCAATTAGGTTTAACATCTTTGCAAGCCTAGTACCTAGATTTAAAAACTACTGGATTATACCAAAGAGACAATTTTGAGGACACAATGAAGAAATTACACAGATATCAAGAGTACATAATATACCTCCTGGCCTTAATATTTAGGAATTCCAGCATTAATTGTGAAAGCATCACTGACTCCTTTATAAGCAAGATCAAAAGGTATGGTATATTTGCATACATATGTGCATCCATGGGCATCAAATCTTATAGGTATCATCACATGATTAACAGAACTCACAGGTTCAATTCACAACCATCTAAAAACACAAATGTTCCTCAAAAGCATTATTTTTATTTCTGTAAGAGCAACTGGCAAATCACAAAGAAGCTAACCATTGTTTCTCCCCTGATAACAAATGCATCAGATTGAATGCTTTTATAGAACGTTCTATCACCTCCAATAGGACACGTGTGGTCATGCAGACACAAAGTTCGGTTTACTCTGTTTAATTCTATCAGGAAGCACTTGAGAGGACACATATATCTCTAACGTAAGAGTTTGGAAAGACAGAGGAGAATTCATCCGGTTACAGCTCCACAGCATCCTTCAAAAATGCACTGAAGAAACCACCCTCTAAAACAGGTCAAATCAAACCAGACAAAGCCTGTCTTCAAAGGACTCATGAATCTAGGTTAAATGTCTGATATTTGCACCATGCAAGCACATTGTGTAGAACAAACAGGGATGTAACAGATTTTTTTGCTATTATTTTTATACCAAACAGAGACCAGGGCCCCCTTCTTCAGCGCCGCATTCCAAGGACAGCACTCACCTTCTGGGATCCCCGCAGGAAGGCCAAGAGAACACGGCACATCGGGAGCAGGATCAGGCAGCAGTTGAGATTGAGGACAGACGCCGAAGCTCTGCTAACACACAATCCTAGCTGAACAAACATTGCAAGAGTTATATTACAGGGAGAAAGGAATGGTATGTGTGTCAGTCTTGTCTCTCTTTTTCTTTGCTGCGAAACCAAATGGTTCCCATGTGTCCACTAAGAAATGACCTGAAAGCTTCAACAGACATAACTAAATAAAAAAAGAGCAATAAATATTATGATGACACTAGACAGCCACTTGAGTGTAATGATTTTCCGTTAAGCCACTAAAAGATGTAAAAAAATATTGATTCAGTCAAACTGAAATGGTCATAGCGTTTCAAGGACTATAGAGTTATAGAATTGTGACAAAACTCTTCATCCATTCACATTATGCAATGCCACATTTGGACATAAAGAAAGTAGGTTTTCTTCAGTTTAACTACTCAATAGCTGGGAACTGTAATGAAACCTAATTCAACTAATACTTTCACTGATATATTTGGAACTTACATAATTAGAACAAAAACACTTGTCAAATAAATGAACAAAGCACATATTCGTGTCATAAACCTGTATTTTTAATCTTATTATATTATCTCGTTCATTTATGATTTTAAAAAGTTAGCAAAATGCCATTGTTCTCCTAGTTATTAAGCTGAATTACCATTTTACTAGCTTATATAAAAGATGCTTTTAGACTGTCAACAGATTTCTGGAAGGATATTTCTTACATTGTTCTCAGAACCCCAAGTATTTCAACTCCTGAATAAATTAGTAAAAAAGTATTATAATATTAAAAATAACTCAAATGCTGCAGGGGCATGTGAATGAGTCGAACAGGTACAAATTATCTAATAAAAATTACCTAAGATTTATTACTTTTTCAATATTAAACTATATGTAAAAAATGAGCATGTTTTACTTTCTCAGATAAAAAAAGTAATCTGTGCCACATCTATTATATTCTTATCTTTGTTATCAAGAAGAAACAAAATTTACAGACTTATGTTTGTGTCACAGAAAATGGATGAATATATAAGCTAGTAAAAACAAACAAAATAACTGCACTTCAGAACATCTTGCAAGATGTCAAGCACAATGGTATGAAAGGGTTTCTAAATACCAGTACCATAAAACATTGCAGCTGCCTGCTCTCACAGTTAGCAACATCCCTGTACCTCACCTGCTCTGCAGCACACCTGGGCACAGCATCAGGACGCAAACAAACAGAAGGTAAAGATGTTCAATCTACCTGAAGAACCAAGCTCTGCGGCTAAATCCTTTTTCACTTCCAGCTACTTTACATTATTTAATTAGACCTGAGTGCTAAGGACCTCCTCACCAGACCCTGCCAGCTTCCACAGAATAGAGCAGTCACAGGGGCACCCTCTCTCAAAAGCTGTCCGTGAGAAGTAGGAGCAATTACCCCACAAAACATGCTCTACCTTGTTCTCTACCATGTAAATGTGGTATCTCCAGCAAAAAATCCCAGGAACAGATCATCTCCAACCTACTGAATGATAGAAAATAAGACTAAAATGAGCCATGTCACTTAGTTCTCTCCCACTCTCCAGATGCCCTCCACTATTTCTTCCAACGTACCATTAGTCCTCTTTTTCCTTACATAAACCTCCCTTCCTTCTACTTCATCTGTTACTTCACTCTCTGATCACTTGCACAATGAGAATTTTTTCTTGCTACTCCTTCCTCATAAGCCATCTTCCTCAGACCTTAGGCCATCCTCTCCTCCCTACTCTGGAGCCTCCCAACTGGAAATGACCCTTAACAGACAGGACTTAATGAGAAGAAAAATGTCTCTATAATGGACTGTTTGCATATACAACACTGTCTCTATTTTCATTAAATCCTCTAAAGAGAAGCTAAAAATGAGCTATATACCTCATTGAAGCAATAACTTCAGAAACATGGTCATTAAAACACATAAGAATTTTTATTGGGGCTTATTGATGTGCTACAGTATTGCAGTGATTAAATGGGCATGACTTGAAAAACTCAAGAATTATGTTAGAAATAATGTAATGCAAACTCCAGAAGCAAACTGAATCATCTTTGTAGCTGTTGACTAATACCCAAAATCTGAAAAAGTTGCAATACCATAAACAAGCAGTTTGAAAATTTTAATAACTTCTGTTTTATGACCTATATGATACATCACTAGTTTCTCAAGAATTTATGTTGTCTTTGAATTTAAACATAAACTAGGCATTACATCAGTTATCCAAGACTTCCTTTACCAAGCACAACAATTTTTCTTACAAAGCTTCAACAAAACAATAGCTTGGTCTAGAAGAGAGTCAATTCTACACTGCATAGTATTAAATAAATTAAATAACTCCTGTCGGAGTTCAAGAAACATTTGGACAACACTCTCAGGCACATGGTGTGATTCTTCGGATGTCCTGCTCAGGGCCAGGAGTTGGACTGATGGATCCTATCCAGCTCAGCATATTCTGTGATTCTAAGTAAAATGCCAAACAATTTAACAAGTATGAATCACTAATGATGTGCAGAAAAGGCTATCCTACTAATCTTCCTTTGTTTTTCTCCACTATTTAATAAATAGCAAATATTCATTCATTATGC
The DNA here is from genome assembly GCA_013400575.1 of Peucedramus taeniatus. Classification (NCBI taxonomy): domain Eukaryota; kingdom Metazoa; phylum Chordata; class Aves; order Passeriformes; family Fringillidae; genus Peucedramus; species Peucedramus taeniatus. The sequence continues at coordinate 45,034 of WBNO01025893.1, read as the reverse complement.
AATTACTATGGAAGAATGTCCTTACATTCATTATAATTCAATGCTATCAACACCTGTACATATAAGAAGAAAAAAGAAAAGAAAAAAAGAAAATAAAAGAGAGACCAGCAAACAACTGCACTTTCAAGGAAGTATGATTCAAATAATAAAACATTGTTACCAATGGTTCATGTAAGGTTTTATTCTGAAGAAATAAAGTTCAGCAATACTTCCTGCAACAAGCCCATGACTGATTTGCAAACAATGGAAAATACATTTAGAAATTCTTAAAATCAAAGTTCAGGCAAGAAGAAAAAGAGTTTAAGTTTGCTCTTGATATATAGCCAAAAGCTAAAAATATTACCATCCAACTAATTCTTTCCAAATGGTTTCCAAGAGATCTCTTTCTTAACTTCCTTTGCATTGCCTGGGAGGCATAGTAACAAATTAACACAGTACATTATTGGATTTTTAAACAATAGTAGAATAAAGGATGATTTTTGCTCCAAGACAACTCACTGGGTCTAGAAGGGAATATATACCCTTATTAAGTAGTTAAGAAATTAGAGAAATATAACCCTATTTTCTTCCTGAAGTTTTTACTGTCTTAAAAAAAGAAAAAATCTTACTGCATATTACTAGCATGTGAAATTTCTGCAGAATCAAAAAAGAGAAAAAAAAACCACACAAAATCTGTATTGGACACTGTTTCATTCACCTTTGCTGATACTAAATCCAAGCATTTGACCACCTCCTTCCATAATCTGCCTACCTGGTACAACATATACTGGTATCCGATTTCATGGAGGTGCAAAGAAGTACAGAAAAACTTAAAGGATTACTCAAATTTACAGACTAAATCTGTGGCAAAAATAGTAGGGAACTGGACCATCCACAAACTTGAATCCTAAAAACTAGGTTACATATTTTCTCCGGACAAGTAAAAAGGAATCACCACCAAAGCAGTATAAAAGAGCTCCAGAATGTAAGTCCTCCAGTTATCCCTGTCTGATATACAGTCCCACAGAAATCCAGATGGACTGTGGCCTGTGCTCCTTCCATGTACTAAGTAGGACAGAGAAGTGAAGAGTCAGTTCTCATTGTACCTTGCTGCCAGCAAGAATTAAAATGAGAAAATGATTCTTCTCTGTTAGGTAAATTATTTCAGTATTAGATTGAGGGCTGAAGTACCTTACTGTGTACCCGAGAATACCCCAAAGTTCATAATTTATAAATACAGAGATGAACATTACCTGCAACTGCTGTGCACAGAAATCCAATATGTGATATATGGTTGCAAAATGAAGATTTCAACAAATATTGTCCTACCTCACCTTTTAAGTCAATCTTGTATCAAAAAAATGTTAGAATACTGCAAACCTTTCCACACCTGAGAGTGACATGATTCTGTTTCTCAAGACTTCACCACCTACAAGCAACAACCCTAAACAGGTCATGGTGCAATAAAAACACCACACTTGATGCTGTCTCTTAGAGCCTTTCTTTAAAATTTTTCAATCTTCTTTGGTTCAGGGCACCTTGAAAGGTTCTGGCAAGACTCACAAGCCACATACTGCTCTGTAGACACAGGTCACAGACCACCTCCCCAGATCAGTACCAGAGCAGCTAAAGTTAGTTATTTTCCTAGGTGGAACAAACTGTGCTGCACAACATGACTCCTTTTGACTCGGCTTCATAGAGTACTCCTTGCCTTGAGTAACAGGGCACTGATAACCTAAGATGAAGGACAGAAATGAACTGTATGCACACCAATTATTCCCCTTAGGCCTGACAAATGTGGCTGGAGATCTAGCAACAAAAACACAAAGCAGCTGAAAAGAAGGAAAATGCGAGGGTAGGGGAAACCTACCAGAACACATGAAAACTTCTACGGAAGTTTGACTTGGTTTTACTCCTGAAGAAGGAAGGTTTCAAGAAGGGCTCTGTAAATCCCAATCTCAGGTACTGCAACCCTTTAAAAATTATTTTAAGTGGTGCAATATTTTTTAATATGTATGGAGTTTCTTCTCTGCACTGCTGTGAATCAGTATTCTCTGTTCACTTGTAACTCATCACACAGGCATTCCTTGAAAGTTTTCCATCTCTTCTTGTCTAGTTTAGGTCATGTTCCCATTTTATATGCAGTGCCTTTGTGTAGGATGTACTCCTTCTGCTTAAATCAGCCATTCAAACTGAAGAAAGCAACTAACTTAATCTTGAGTGCAGTAATAGCTTCCAAGTTCTCTGATAATCTCCAAGCAAAGGATCAAGATACACAAATCCCTCCAATGCTAAGATACGGGGGGTAAGCACGTTCCAGTGTGGTTGCATAATGAACAATGAAAGTGGAATTTGGTCTCAATTAGTAAAATCTCTGTTGGTATGATAAACTAGCAAGGAGAGACATAAAAGTTACTGGAACATATTCTAAGCAGTGAATAAAGGTGACAAATGCTACACACAATACTGCACAATAAAAAGGCAGCAACTGTACAGATAAAAAAGCAAGGCAGCACTTTTTCTTTTCAGCCCCATTTTCAGTTATTCAGTCTTTTCCCAAAGAGATCCTTCTGACAATGCATTTTCTTCACTTTGGTCTGAAACCCAGAAGCTTATCTCTTGCATTAACATTTGACTACATTACAGCTATTTGAGCAGGGACAACAGAGGGAATGGGGAAAGAGACCCTTCATGCCATGGCAAAATGAGCTCAAAGTTCTTTCTGCTCACAAGGAACTCAAGCAACAAGAAACAAGCATTTCATTCAATGCTGTTAAAGCAAGACTTGAGTTCTATAAGGCCAGTACCAAATTTACGACTGACTTTTTTTTGACCAGGAACAATCAAACTTGTTGGACAAAAACACAGCCAAGCTAGACTGAAGAGAGAAATCCTAAAGTCTGTGAAGAAATCAATCTGGACAATTTCAATGACTGAGCAGAACAAAATCTCCAACAACAAAGATTTTGGAGTCAAGTGATTTAAGACTCTCCCTTTCTGTAACTCATGCCTACTACACATTATAGTACCTATCATGAACACAAAGATGAGAATATTCCCTTCCTCTTTGCCAAACTCTTTTTATAAGAAATTCATGTCTGTTGGGGATTTCTTCACAGGCTTCTCTTCTTAAAGCAATGTAAGACTACAAGTTAACATCTATCAAATCATTAAAAAAATGAGGTTCTTTATCTGAATTGTGTTTTTGAACCAGTGTCAATGAATGCATTCATGCAGTAAGACTATGACCTGCAGTGTTACAAGCAATTCAGTATCCAAAGGGATGGTTCATCAAAGCAAAAGTACTGGAAAAGGATTTATATCCCCTAGGTTCTGGTGAACTTTCACTGCAAGTATTATGTAATCATAGAACTATTCTGGTTGGAAGGGACCTCAGGATGCCTCTGATCCAAATCCCTGTTCTAAGCATGTTCAACACCAAACTCAGATTAAGTTTGCTCAGGGTTTTTTGAGTAATTAGGTTTTGAAACCTCCCAGGGATAGAGATTGCACAGTGAAGAGTTCATGGTCTCATCAACGGAAGCCAAACTGAGCAAAGCAGAGATGTTTGACACAAAATAACACTACGTTTCTGTTGTATTGCACTAAATAGTTTATTTAGTTGTGGTCTTTGTATTAGGTGTTGGGAAAAAATGTTACTGAGTATGGTAAGTCATATTCCCCTTCCTCATCATATGGTTTCTCCCCATGCACTCCTTTCCACACCCCTGGTGGTCTGCCCCATGGATACCCCTCCCCCTGCCCCACCCCAATGTTATCCCATTGGCTGCGGTCCTCTCTCCCCGCCCCCATCCCCTGGGGTATAAAACCCCACTCCAGGTAAGGGTTCGGCCTCTTTCTGTGCCTGGGTGGTCGCTGTGGCCAGCAGTGTCCCAGAACAAGCCAATAAACAGGATACTCGCTCCCACGTGGGGAAGAGCACTTCTCGTCTTTTGCCTTCAGTCCATGCAGGTCCGTGTGGGCCTGGGCTCTAGCTAGCCGGACCAGACCAATACAAAGCCCAGAGAACCACGGATTTCTGCAAGTTTCCTTACGTAAAATATTGATCAACTTCCTCCTACCATATTACTTCCTTCTACTTTTCTCTCGGCACTTCCAGGACACCATCATGCTCTTAGTGCCTTTTCACAGGTGTAGAATTAAGGATCAGGAATATTGTCATTGAAAGACTGAGTGAGAGTTAGGTACCTAAACAAATTTTAAATCCTGTCCTAAACTATCTTGTTCAACATCATAGAGAATGCAATTGGAAAAGAATAAATCTGAGCCTCATTCTTCTGTAGACAGCTGAAGGGGTAAATCACCTCAGTGACAACTGAACAAAAGACCAACCCCATTCTTTCTCCTTTTCACATCAGGAAAAAAAGAGATGGCATGAAAACATGGCACAGTTGAATATATTCAGAATATTCCGTCCAAGATTGAATTTCATATCACACTCTGATTTCCTCAATCAACTCTTCTTGTTCTCCATTCTGTTATTTGGGAAACAAACAACATCACTTGTGGTAAATCTTTCCATGTTACAAGTGCAAAAGTTCTTAAGGTGATTATAGCCTATTGTAGCATACTAAGAAAGAAAAAAGCCAACTGCTCAGGAAACCTCACTGAAAAAAACAAACTTTTTCTAATTAGAAAAGTGCCACTCCTTTTTGGCAACTTTGTTAGCTCTCTGGAGAAAGGAATCAGTTGGCATGGAAGTATCCATTAAAGAGTTCAATCTGTTAACACAAAAAACATCAGCTGTTGAATTATAAACAAATAATTTAATGCAAATCTCAAAATCTTCAGACACCAAGAAATGGCACGGAGGCTCTGCAAACCACTCACACATGCACAGGACAGAGAGGAGACTGGTTATGCAGATGGGCCATGGGTCAGTGGTTGTACAAACCAATAGAGAAAAAGAAGAGGGACGAAAATCCCTGTAGAAGGCAACTGCAGCTATAGTATTTCTTATGCCATCTCCTGAAGAAACCTAATTGGGTTCAGTTTTCCCAGCCCTTGCAAAATAATCTCTATGATTAATACGCATACACAGATATAATGAAGAGAAGGGAGAAAGCTAACTTTGGGATCTTTGGGAAGATATTTAGATGAGCCGTAAAAAGTGAACTGCAAGTACATTTTACAGTCTTTAGTATTTTCAAAATGTTAAAATTAGTTTTATAACTTTGACCAAAAGTATCTTTTAGACTTAGCTCTTCATTTTTAACCTTATTTTAGAAGTCCCTAAATTCTGTGGTACTTTTTTCCACAGTGGCAGACACAATTATACAAATTTAAAAGCATGACCTCCTAGTATTCATCTCCTGACCAAGACAAGGAATGTGTTGCCTGAGTCATCTCACAGGTTCTGAACACACATTAAGTTACTTTGCAAGTGTCTTCCATTTTGGAGTACAAGAAAACAAAACAAAACAAAAAATCCCAACTAGATGATGAGCTGGCATGAGACATACAAGTAATCTGAATTGAAAGAAACTTGCTGATTGATATCAGCTGAAAGTCTGGTCCAACATGTTACCCAAGAACATTTGCTTTACAAACAACCAATTTGCTCTGCCAGGAACAAACGCAGTTTTCAAATGGATATACTGGAGTGCAAAGCCACTAGAAATCAAGGTAAAATTAAACACATTTTTGTGCTTTTTCTGTCAGGAAAGTCACCACCATGAAGGATTCAATTATTGTCACTCCCTTTTTTTTTTTTTTTGCACTACCTTTGCTAAGATTCATTCTTGAACACATCTGAATCAATCATAAGAAGAAAGAAAAAAAAAAAAAGGAGAAAATTGTATCAACTCAACTTATTTCCAAGCAAGAGCACCAAACTTTATGGTACTACCTACTTATGACAATATCAGCCACGTGAAACTATATACCCTGAATTTACCAAAAATAAACCCCAGAGACTCTACAGCAGATGAGGATTGCATCATCTGGGTTTAATCCCATGTCAACTTTCTATTGAAATACATTATTGTCAAATTCTGAGCAACCCGTGGGCATTTTCCAGAAAGATGTTGAACCTTAATTAATGCTTTTTTAGACAGAAGTTTTTTTTTTTTAATTACTACAATGTGTAATTTTCCAAGGCAGGCTGGTATCTCACGTCTCCAAAGTATCTTTCTGGATTCATCTGTTGGTGGTGGCTGTTGCCCTTGCTAAACCAAAATATCTGAATCCTCATTAAACCATCCAGAATCAAAGAACATACTATTAGAAAATAAAACTAAAGTTACATGCGTTACAGTGAATTTACACAGAACAGAGTATTCATGAAATGACAAAGACCGAAAAGAACTGAGACTTATTAAAAGAAGTCCCTCAGCAAGCATGTATATTACAATAACTGGATTGGAAAGAATTTGCCAACAACAGTCCATAGCTTGCTAAATGTGCTGATGAGGAAAAGTGGAGCTCCAGTCATTTGCTGAGCATGTCTGTGTTCCTGTGAGCCTGTCTGCTGCTGGGAACACCAGGAGGGGAGAAAGGAGGGAAAAGAATAGCTGTCCCACACTTGACTGGCTCTTTTTCTTCTCAACAGTGTTCACTTTCTACTCTTTAACGAGTGTCAGAAGTATCCCAGTAAATTTCTTACCTGATTTTTCCCCTCTTTGAAAAGTTAACAGGCAGCTCTGATTAGCAAATGCATTCTGCCCCTTATCCCATCCTCGAGCATCCCAATTTCCAGGTCAAAAAGCAATGTCCAGGTCACTCACCCCTAACATCTGATGCAAATAATAATACTGTAGCCCTTGATTATAAAGCAGGAAGGTTTTCCCGAAGAGCCAACCATTGAGGGAGAGCCAGAAAAACTGAAATGAAACAGAAACAAAAGATTGTAAGAGAAAGTTACATGTGCAAACTTTTCAGTGTTCATTTCATTCATAAAACTCGTAGGTCTGTAGTTTCATAAACATACGTAAATGGAATGGAAAAGCAAACTTCATGCACATAGAAGGAAGTGCCCCTATGTGGGAAATTTTCACTTTCATTGAACTTCACCAAACTTTTTGTGTCTTACGACAACCGAGAGTTGGCAAAGCACGCCCATACAAGACGCTATCCCAAGTCTTTAGCTGGATGTTGCATTTAAGAGACTCAAAGAATAAAAAACAACAACAAAGAGACAAAGGAAAGTAAAGAACTTGACCTCCAAGAAGCTGCCTCTTCTTCCCCAAACTTTCCCAAAGAGAGCCTAACAAAGAGCAAGCACACGCAGAGCGTATGCGAGTCGGGCAGGGCACGGAGGCGGGCACTGTCCCGGGCCCTAGCACTCGCGCGCACCCATCCCTGCCAGCCGCGCACCGGGACGCGCACGGAGCGCATCCCGCCCACCCATCCGAGCCGCGGCACCCGCACGGCGTCCAGTCCCGCATGCCGGGACCCCTGCATCGCACCGGGACGAGGTGCCCCGGCTCCCCGACCCCCGGGGCAGCCCCTGGGCCGGCC
>WBNO01025893.1:0-37341 GCA_013400575.1 Peucedramus taeniatus | reverse complement strand
ACCCGCAGCGCAGCCGCCCGGGGCAGAGCGGGGCTCGGGGGGGCCGTCCCGGGAGGGCAGCATGCCCTGCCCTGCCCTGCCCTGCCCCGCTCCCCCGTGTTGCGCTGCGGCCGCTTCCTCACGTCCCCCACCTTGGGAAGAGCGTTTCCCCGCAGAGAATCCCCTCCGTGGGGATCCCACTTGCCCGATGTCCCCATCCCCGCCCGGGCTGAAATATGATACAGGAAGCAGGAGGGAGCGGGGGAGCAGGCATGCACGCAACCGCTCTGCAGTTCGGGTGAAACAAAGAGGCTGTCCAAGAAACTACTGTTCGGGCAGCACGTGAGCCCTCGAAAGCCGGGAAGGGGCAGGCTGTGTTACTGATTTGAAGTCTGATCCTGCTCCATCAAGTGTCCCTGGAGAACAGTGGAAGGGGCCGCCTCCTGTGTGCCTGCACAGCGGGTGCGCAATCGAACGGCAGCCAAGAAAAAGGGGTTATGGGCAATTCCACATCCAGTGTCCAGAGTTTGGGTTGCTGCGCTTCGCCGGCAGCCTGCTTTTACTGGTGGCTTCGTTTTTAGTTTGGGTTCGGGGAGGGTGGGGTTTGGGGGAAAGTTGCACCGGATACTGATTTTTATATTAAGAAAAAGCTTGTTGTTAGCAGCTTTCAAACAGGACAGCCTTGGGAGCCAGTGAAACAGTTCCACCAGGCATTGTGTTGCACGTGTTGCTCCTTGAGATAGCAGCAGGAGTAGCAGCTGGCAGTAGAGCAAGGCTGGTTTTCTGGGAGACGCCAAGTCCAAAGAGCGGTGGCTGAGCAGTCTCATCCAGTCCAGTTTGAGCTGGATGTCTTTCTCTTATTATCTGGAAAGTTGCCATTTTTTGAGTTCCTTATGAGCTGCACACCAAGGGTCCAGAGAAGAATGGAAGGGGGCAAAGTACCATCTTTCTGCATTTTGTATCAAGGTGGAGGGTATGTCTGACCCGTGTGTAGTCCTGGGAATAAGGGTACAAGTGGGGAATGGCACCTTTGAAACTCAGTTGAGGGTATTTTTGCTGCAGCAGGAGCTCTGGCTCAACAAGTGGCAGGATTTCTGTGGCTGTATGAAGTTTTAGGTGAAGTTCTGAAATAGCAGGATTGCATCCATTTTATATCATCTAATGACACTAAAAGGAGAACTAGTGAAAGAGAAAATATGTATTTTGAATTTAAGACTCATCAGAACCATAGTTTGACACCAAAGCAGGCCTAATAGCAGAAGAAATAGTAAAATTATTTATCTTATTTGATAGTTCTATTCACTTCCTTTCTTCTGTTGAAATGCTAAGGAAAATGGAAACTGCTTACAGAGAAGCAGATGATGAATCTTCTCTGGACAAGCATGTCAAAGATGGAATGGCACAAAATAAAACTTGAAGGCTATGTCAGGCCTAATAACATGGGGCCTTGGCCAAAAGAAGCCGAGGAGACAAAAACAAAACTGAAATAATTTACCCATGCTATATTTGCACATTAGAAATCACTCTGAAAAATCAGCTTATGCAGGATTTGACTGCCCACTCACTTGAAGCTGATGACTCATGAGCCACCACTTCACTGCCTACTTACAAAGTGCCATAAGGCATGTGGAGCACATGACTCATGCTCGTCCACATTGGATCCTACATCATATCTAGGTACAGAACAAGGAATGTGTTTTTGTAGAAAACATCCCTATTTTCCTTCTCCCTGGAAACAGCCAAGGGCTTTGAATCATTAGCCCAAAAAGAGTCTGGCAAAGACCAGTGCCAGGCTAATACATCTATATTCTTCCTCCACAGAAAAGACTGAGTTCATTTTCAATTTTAAGCTATCCCAGATATATATGAGTGTGTATTTTAAACTTAAGAGCACTCAGAAATGACCATAGATACTAGTTATAAAAATAATTAGAAAAAGTTATAATATGACTCTCAAACCTTCTGAGCTCATCTCTGCTTTGTGGACATTCATCTTCTGATTATGATGGTCTTTGTGCTTTGTCCTACCAACTGTACAGAGCAGTGCCAAGGTAGGCAGCCCCTCTGTATTTGGTTTGCATGGCCAAGTGTTGGTATCAAGGGAGCCTACAGGGGAGTCTTCTGTGAGAAGCTGCGGGAATCTGCCTTCATGTCCAGCAGAGCCAGTCCCAAGAGGCTACAAAGACAGATGTGCCATTGGCCAAGGCTTGACTGATCAGAAATTGAGGCCGTTAGGCTCTGTGATAACATACTGAAGAAGAAGAAAAAAAAAGTTATTGTGAAGATGTAATTGGGGCCAGAGAAGAGCAGGGTGAGAATATGTGAGAGGAGCAGTCCTGCAGACCCCAAGGTCAGTACTGAAGGAGTGGAGGAGGTCCTCCAGGCACTGGAGCTGGGATTCCCTTGCAGGCCGTGATGCAAACCATGGTGAGGCAGCTGTGCCCCTGCCCATGTGCCCATGGAGGTCCAAAGGGATGGAGAGATCCACCTGCAGCCCATGGAGGAGACCCATGCTGGAGCAGATGGATGCCTGAGAGGGGGCTGTGAACCCATGGAAGACCTATGATGGAGCAGGGTCCTGGCAGAGACCTGCATACCCATGGAGAGGGGAGCCCATGCTGGAGCAGCTTTCCTGGTAGGACTTGTGACCTCATGGGGGACCCAGACTGGAGCAGTCTGTCCTTGAAGAAGTGCACCCCATGGAAGAGTGACCCACATTGTAGCAGTTTGTGGAAAACTGTTGCTCATGGGATGGTTGCTTCTCATTGGAGAAGTTCACGGACAACTGTCTGCCATGGAAGGGACCCCATGCTGGAGCAGGGGAAGGACTCCTTTCCCTGAGCAGAGACATAATGACCCTAACCCCCTCTCCCCATCTCCAGCGGTGGCTGGAGATAGAACTGGGAAGGAGGGAGGGATGAGGGGAAGGTGGTTTTAAAATCTTGTTTTACTTTTCCTTATCCTGCTCTGATTTTGTTAGTAATAAATTCATTTAATAACCCGTATTCCAGTCTGGTTTGCTATTTGGTGATCTCTCCCAGTGCTTATCTCTACCCATGAACCCTTTGTTTTATTTTCTCTCCCCGTCCAGCTGCAGAGAGGAGTTATAGGGAGGCTTTGGTGGGTGCCTCGGATCCAGCCAAGGACAACCCACTACACCATCCTAGAGACTGAACATACAGTTTCTCTGATAATTTTTCTTCTACTGTATCAGCAAAGTGAACTTCCAGGCCTACTTCCCATCAACATCCTCTACACTCAAATCTACTCTCCTGAAGTGTATTTGGGTACTTTACAACAAACACTTCACTCAATGTTGTAGTCAATGTTACAGACATGGCTTATAAGTTTTCTTGTGCTGGAATTCTGCTTGTGTACCTGAGTGTGATCCAGAGTCAAATCACCTAAACTCCCAGTATCTCCATCTGTCAGCATGTCATGACCATCCTGCAAATGCCTGCAGTGATGGCATGTAATGTTGTGAGCACAACACTCTGTCCTTCCATTCCATGAGGTGCCTGGGGAGCGATCGGGGCACCTCATCTTCTGCTCTGTTGCAGTCTGGATTTAGGCAGATAGGCCCTTAAAATCTACATGCATCCCTAAGGGAATCTGCCCCCTACGCCTTCTTGGAATATTTACCCTTAGCACTGAAGTCAATGGAAGAGAAGAAAATGTTGGCACTGACTTCATTACAGAGAACCGGAAAAGTGCAGGTTCCGTATTACAGCTGAGTGATTACAGCACTTGCCCAGTAGTGGGAGAGCTGGATCTTTCTCAAAGAGCTGAAACCATTGCATTCACATCCTAGGAAAATTTTCTAACCACTGCTTTTCACTGGGGTCAAAGAAGGAAACAATCTCCAAGTGAGCCACTGTGCTGCCAGGAAGGCAAGAGAAAGAGGTCAGGGAAAATCAGAAAGTGATGCTGGCTAAATGGTAACAGCACACTAAGACAGAAGATCATTTAGGAAGAGGAGACTTGGGATGCCAGTTCATTTATTGTTTCTATTGGAAGAAAAAATGCGGAACCAATTTCAAAATTCAACATGTTTTTGAGAAAATTGCAATCACAGGAGAAACAAAAATAGAAAGCTTTTCCCACAAATGAACTTGTGTTTCTTGGAAACTTTCTCTTTAAACTTAAGCTGCATGCTGTTTACTTTTATGATTTTTCCATTAACTCTAGCATTCAGTTACAACATAAGGGTAAAATAGCAATCAAAATGTATGTCACTGTGAGGATCTGTGCCATGTGAGTAATATCCTGTGCAATGGCATATGGCTTTTATGGCATTACATGTTGTATCATTTCTTTCCCTTTTTGAAACTGGATCTTTACATTTGCTGCATATGACAAGATCAGCTTGCTTTCTGGTATGCTCCGTGATGGAGTTGGAGGCCTCCCTAGGGTGAAATTCTTCTTCAGGTTTGGGTGGCAGCCAAGTTTATTAATTTCCATGAAGTTGAAGTGATTCATGATAATGCATTATTTACTGCTGCCGTAGTGTCTAGGAGTATTAGGCATGGCCCAGGCCCACAATTTACCTTATCAGAAAGGTGACATTTATGTCCAAAGATTTCCAATGAAAAGTCAGACAACAGCAGATGGAGTTCTGATCCTCAGTTCTTGTAGACATGGCAAAATGGGCAGCAAGGCATGAGTCCTCTGGTAGCATTAGCAGGCTGTGTTCTGCTTCCAGTGAACTCTCCTAAACCAAGCCATTCAGCCACTGCTCAGCTCCATTCTACAAATTCAAAAATATGAAGGGAGGTCCTACAGTATTTTGTTCTCAAGTAACCTCCTCCACATTCCTGATTCAAAGAAAGATAGCACGAAGACTCCAACACACGGCAACATCATTCATCACAAAAAAATGCAAGCACATAGCCCATGGGGAAAATGTGTATAATAAATACAGCTGGAGTGCATTCCACGACAATTTGAGAGAAATGTCAGTTATATTTATTTTTCCAGCTATTTGCAAAATTTTCTTGAACACTTATTTCAAAATTGAACCACAGATCTACAGATCATTAACACACTGCAGCTTGTTCCTTGTAAAAGCTTTTAGGTCCTGTCTACCTTCCACTGAATTTATGGGCCTTTCCTTGGTTTTGCTGTGAGTGGGAACCAGGTCTGAGAATACTACAGGGATTAATGTGTATACTGCATTTGTTTTAGAGTCTATTAGAGTCCCTCAAGATGGCATTCCAGAAGTTTTTGGCCAATTATTCCTGTATTTGGCCAATCAACTCTGTTTGGAATTTCTTTGAAAAAATGTCACCAAGCTGCTAACTGCAACTCTTGGAGTGGAACCATCCGTCTGTTTCCTTATTCACCAAGTGGTCCATCCATCAAATCCGTGTCTCTCCAGTTTAGAGAGAAGGATGTTATGTGAGGCAGTGTCAAATGCTTTGTGCAAGTCCAGGCAGATGGCATGAGTTGCTCTTCCCTTATCCACCAACACTATAACCCTGTCATAGAAGGCAAACAGATTTGCCAGGCAAAATTTGCTCTTAGTGAAGGGCTGTCAGCAATCACCTCCTTGTCTTCCCATGTACCTTGGCATAGTTTCCAGGGGTATCTGCTCCATGATCTTGGTGGGAACAGACATGCCACTGTCTGCCTTGTAATTCCCTGTATCTTTCTTGTTTCCCTTTTTAAAAATGGAGGTTATGTGTCCCCTTTTTCAGTCACTGGGAACTTCACTGGCCTGGCACAACTTCTTAAATAGGATGGAAAGAGGCTTAGCCACATCATTCACCAGTTGTCTCAGGACCTGTGAATGTATCTCACCCAATCCCATGGACTTTTGCATCTTTATGTTCCTCAGGTGGCCTTGAACTTGATCTTCTCCTGCAGTCAGGTGGTTCTGCATTCTCCCAGTCCCTGCCTTTGTCTTCCTTGATTTGGATGGTGTGTCTGGAGCACCTGTTGGTGAAGACTGAAGCAAAGTTATTGCGTTAACCAATTTAACTACAGCACTTAACTGAATATAATTAAAGCTTCCAGACCATGAATAAAAGTAATTGAACAGAGCTGGTGTGGAAAAAAAGTTACTTAACAATTACATTATCACACTACCACTGAGTATCAATCCTTTTTCAGTATTTAATAAAAAGGTGATAATCCCTCAAAGACAGACCAGAGCTTTAGGGGAATCATTAAAAGTCCTTGAACAATCCATGAACTAAGAAAAAAACTGGTCAAAAAAATCTTCATAGCAGCCCAGTCACTGCTCTGGTGGAAAGGGAGACCTGGTTTAGAGCATGCAGCAGTAACTTAAGACAAGAAATAAAACATTTCTCATAGCTCACATCCCAAGGTAATGTAGTGCATGCTAACATTATGTCAGGGGGACCATTCAATGCCAGGATGCTAAAGTCAATGCCAAATAATCTACAGTATCCAGGTTTCCCAGGGCACTCATCAAGAAAACATCAGTCTCAGTTAATTGAAAAAAATTTAAACAATTCTAGTACAAACTACAACTCTTACAGTTTACAGACCATAGTTTACAGAAACTCCTAAAGTCTACAATACAACATCCAAAAACTTGCTTATGCAAACATCATAAGTATCAACATTGAGTAAACATTCATAATTCCTCAACTCTCAGAAAAAACATTTTTCCTTGGAAGAGTTCAAAGTTAAAAGTGTCAAGACAGCAGATCTGAGAGGCTAGCACGTTATTCTGCATTAACTCTGCCAAACTGGTGTTTGTACTTTTACTACAAAGTTAGTGGAACAGGAAAAAAAGAAATCAGAAAGGCAAAGCAAAGGAGGGCATGAAGTGAACAAAGGATGCTGAGAAATAAAATTGACTTCTATCTATCATTACAATAAAAAGTAAAATCAGAAAAGCAGTTTTGACATAGCAAGATAAAGAGTGACCAAATTGTAGTCAAATATTCCAGATATTACAAATTCCCACCTCAGGGAGAGTTCATTCTTTGTCTAGTCACATTGTCACACATCACAATCCTCTATAATTAGGTTCCATGCACAACTTTATTATCTTATTTACTTTGGGATTACATTTGTCTTCATAAAACCTGCTTGAATGAGTCCTGTAGATTAATTCTGTGGAAGTTCACTGCTGTCTGCACATTTGAGAAAGAAGTTCACATGGAGATGCAAGGAATAGTTGCTCAGATATATATCTCCTAATTACTCTGCCTTTAAAATTTGCTTTTTGAAAGACACCTTTTGGTTTCCTTCAAGATGTGTCTTGCTGCCAGTACAGATAGGTAATCTGAAGTGCAGTACATGCTATGGCCAAAGATACAAAAATGTCTACATGTCCACATGAAGGTGAAATCCTGAAACAGCACCAGAAAAAAAAAAAAAAAAAAAAAAAAAAAAAAAACACCAGCAAACCATACAAGCAAAGAACCAACACAAAAGCACGTAAGCAAAGACTGGAGCCTTTCATGACAATAGTACAGACTTCAGGCAGAAAAGCTGATTATGCCATACATCTGCACTTGCTGGAGAGCTGAGGACTAATGCAGATGCAGTGAAAGAGCAAGATCTGCTTGGCTTGGAGAGAAATGTCTATATGGGATTCAGTCAGACAAAGCAGCTGTGCTTGGAGGTAAAAATGTAAACACTAATGAGGCAAAGCACTCTACCAGCCTTTAAATAAAGGGGAACACCAGTATGTGAATAAATATTTATACCCTGGTCATGGTTAAATTTAGTTCGAAAATTAGACAAGGTGCTGGAACAGCTTTCCAGTGAGAGTAGCGAGGAAAGAAAAAAGAACTTGTTAGGTGTTAGAGCTCTATTGTTTTATGAAAATGGCTGTATAATATCTCCCAGAGTAAGTGGAAGACTATGAAAAGATCCAGTTTCAGAAAAAGCCTTCCACTCCAAACACATCTTCCAGAAATCATCACAATGATCAGGAACTGCCACCCAGGACTCCCATCAGCCAGGCTTACTGCCAATCTCACTACTCCTTCCAGTTTCAATAGCAGGTTTTTGAGTCAGAATTGCTAATTTCATTCTTATGTTTTATTTTTGATTTAATATTGAACACAACATTTCTCTCTCTTTCTTTAAATTAAAATTCTCATGATCTTTCTTGAGAATGTGCTTCTTATTTTCTGAATTAATGGCCTTTCACGAGAGTTCAACTATCTTTGTAAAAGCAATACTTGCTTGGTAATTAATTGAACTGCAAATTTAACTCATATTTCTTGCTTAGTATGACCTACGAAGGCAATCTCATAATGTCAGAGGATCCCCACCCCTTGCTCAGCTTTATGAAGCCCAGTGCCATGTGGAAATTTCAGGGGATCATGTTGCATTTAGTGCTAAGACAAGGTAAACAGTATCAGGAAAGATAGTTTAGAGAAAAAAGATTGTGAATATTATGGAGAAGATTACAGGGGATAGACTCAAATATGCTGTTTTATTCAATTAGGCTCTCATCCAGTAAAGGTCTTAGGCACACATTTAACTTTTTTTTTTTTTTTTTTTTTTTAAAAAAAAAAAAAGAAAAACACAGCTAGATCCAGTCTAACTTTGCCTACAGTTAAGTAAGGGGATTTCATTGCTCAGTGAAGGCTTTCAGCACATGTGTAACCGCTTTGTTGAACCAAAGTCTTGCACAGGAGTAAATGGGAAGCAACATTGCTGAGGTGCATGGAATTATGTCAGTTAGGTTGGGAACATAATGTGGCTTGTATTTCTCCTTGTTGTCAGTATTCTGAGTAACAGAGCCATTTTTATTAAAGAAAGCCATTATGAAAAACCTTGACACAAAATGCTGCTGGCTGGAGAACCTTTATGAATGTCCTGGGGTGACTCCCAAATTTGTCTCAAACCAGGACAATGTTAAATGAATTTCAGATTTAATTACACATTTAAGAGTTATTGAACATCTAGAGGCTTATGATTTGCTCATAGCTATTGATATGATTTTCTTGCCAGACTGTGCTTTTCCTTTGAAAAGTATTTAGGTAGAAAACTAGGACAAGTCTTACTTACCTTTTTTGTGCTTTTGTACTAGACAGTCTTCTGAGAGAAGCTGAAAGTCTCCTCACTGTATAGCAGGGTCTTATAGTAGAGTTAATGTTCCTTATTCCTCTGGAGTCACAAGCAGTATACAAACCCTTGCAAATTAATAAAAAGTTTCAGGTGAGGCTACTTGAACTGAACCTACCAACAGCATAATGAAAGGTGGGTCTGGAGTTTTGTGAGACCAATTCCACAACTGAGAAATTAACCCTCTTGCATGGTAATTGCACCCCTCAGGTATGCAGAGAGTGAACTATTTCCATAACTATTTAGTATCACCCCAACCATGTTATATGACAGCACTGTTGTCTTTTCCCTTATTTATGTGGTTCCTCTGAAATCTTTGCTGCAGTCACCTTGCTGTATTGAAGGTCCAAAATATGTTGGCCAAAGGCTTCCCCCTGGGGACAGTGCCACTATGGATTATGTTAAGCCTCACTGAAACTAAGGGCTGTAACCAGCTTCCATCCCCTCCACTGAGAGAGGCATAGGAAGTCACTGAGGTCCAGCAACAAAAAAGGTGTTAAAAATAAATATCCCCAGATATGGGGCACATTACTGCTGTAGAAGGCAAGTATGACAAAGCTGAATTTATTGCAGGACAGAGTTTGCTACTTATTAAGAAGGGGAAAATTTACATTTGCATGTGAATGTGTTGCAGGATAAAAACAAAAGAAACAAATGGAAGAAAAAGAGAAGGTGTGACACCTTCAACAAAAATGTCAAGATTCATAGCTGATGAAAAAAGCATGGAACGCATATGAAGATAATATTGTTTGTTACTGGATGCCTTGCTAGGAAAACATAAAGATATATTCTTTATGAACAAACACTTCTTGCAAATACTCTAGGAGGAAGTGCTTGGTTTCTTCATTCATGTTTTCTTCAAACATTTTTGCTTTCTGCAAGTCTAGCCCCACTGATTAAAAAAATAAAGGAATAGTATAGATATTAATAATATGTTTTCTTCAATTCATTTACATACAAAATTAATTGTTTAGTAATTCCAATTTCCATCTTAAGGAAAATACATAACTTGAAAGAAATGTTCTCATTCCACCAAATAAGAATTTTTCTTATCATTATTCATTTATTTTTGTGTGAAGTATTATGAATACTTTATAAACTAGAATAGATGAATAACATCTACTTTCAGCTATGCTGGGCTTTGGGAATTACATCAGCAATTCCTCCTTACTTGGTCATTTATTGCCTGAAAGCAGTTTCACTCTTTAAGTGTTATTAAAAAGCAAAAGTTTTTTTCTCTCACAAATTCAATTTGAAGTACATTAAATCATTTAAATAGTGAATTATATGCTTAAGTATTCTTGAGCAGATTTTTGGATGTTCTTTTATTGCCCTGTGCCCTCAGTGGAATTTTATCTATTATTGTCTGCTTTGGAAGGCTAAAATGTAAATTATGGTATCAAATAAACAGTTAATATTAATTATTTTTCAAGAATTTAGAGTGGAAATATTTACAAAGATGTTTAAAATCCAAAGGTCAATAAACAGCACAATTTTTCAATATTTTAGTGCCAAGCTAATTTTGCTGTTTGATTAAGAAACACAGAGGGAAGGTGAAATAAGCTTGCCAGGAATAAAATGCATTTACATTTTCCTTCCAGTTATGGTAATGGACTGACATCAGAAGCAAAAAGAAACAAACAAACAAGATATAGTCAATTTTCTGTGAAAATGAAAAAAATTTTCTGTTATTAAATTGCTTCCCAAAGGAAATAAATTTTTCAGTCCAATGCCACAGTCTTTCATCATCTAACATTCCCAAGCATCTACAAGGAGAGTGCTGAAACACTAAGATACTAGCATTTTAAAGTATGTTAATCTATAAGACTTTATTTGACAGAAATTAATGCTTTAATAGGAAAAAGCTAGTTCAGCATAAAATTATTTGTATGAGCTGGTTGCTGTTCACTTTGTTTCCTGATGTTTGTCTCTTTTCCTTTTCTTGCTACACATGAAGGAATTCACAGGCACATTCTCATCATATTTCTCTGCAGGTAGAGCTACATGTCACCTAGCTTGCCCTTCCACCAAGACATGCTTTCCTGAGTAATCTAAGGATCTTAGCTACCTATCTAAAATTTCCAGACCTACAGCAATTTGATCAATTTATAATGGTGAGGGTTTGTTTGGTTTTTTTTGGAACTAGGCCCTGCTTGGGGGGTTTTGTGGGGGGAAATTGTTTATTTGTTGGTTGGTTGGTTGGGGTTTTGGTGCTGTTTTTTGTGGGGTTATTGTTTTCAGGGTTTTTTTGAAACATGATCATTGCACTTCAAGAAACCAAAACACAGTCTGTGGTGGTAGTGGAGCAAATAAGAAAACCACAGAATGAATCCCAGATCACTGAGGATGACCATTAAATCTAAAGCTCATCATTGAGTGGCATCCAATTTTGAACCTATGTGTTTAGCCCTCAGTCCAAGGAGATACAGTCCTGTATTTTTTTCCCTACCACCAGTTTCCAGGGTAGGCTGGAGTGTGGACATGCCACTGAAACTCTCATCCAATGCACTAAATGATGCAAAATTCAGGCAGCAAAAAGGAAAACGAGCACAAGT
Organism: Peucedramus taeniatus; assembly: GCA_013400575.1. Classification (NCBI taxonomy): domain Eukaryota; kingdom Metazoa; phylum Chordata; class Aves; order Passeriformes; family Fringillidae; genus Peucedramus; species Peucedramus taeniatus. Next base: position 25,750 of record WBNO01025893.1, on the reverse strand, counting down.
AATGTTTTTACTCTGCTACAGTGGAAAAGCATAAATAAAAAGTATGAATTTGCACCTGCAGTCCCATCTGCTCACATTGCTGCTGAGTAGAACATTAACAAGCTAACACAATTTGTCAAAAACAGATGCTCCTTAAAATTAGTTCACCAGATGCTTAACCTTATTCCTTTGTGTCACACTATTACAGTAGAAGCCAGTAGATTCAGAAAATCATGTATTTTTATTAGTATTCAATGAATGTTTTGAGATACAGAATTTCACAGTGTATCTTCTGACATGCTGTGATACGCTTCAAGATGATGTGATAAACATTTGCAAGGCATTAAAAAATGCAACTACAAAAACTAAAGGCACTTTTATGTTTTTCTCAAACAAGGGTTTGGTAGACAGTTTTCATTGTGATTCAAAATAGCAATGTCTTCTGTGAAAAAGACCTTTTCTTTCCTTTTGTTTACCAGCTTCTCAAGAAACTCAGTGATGGGCAGTAAAGGAATACTGTAGTAGTGGAAGTTGCCATGGGCAGAATGGAAGCTTCAGACAAAGTCTATCAGAGAGATCCTCCTCTTGTGTCATGAGGTGCAGAAAGGACCCCCTAGCTTTCTAAACTCCTTCTCAGAAAGAAACCTATGTGCAGCTGGATCCAATCTTAGCCTCAGACCTGGTCAAAGGCTTATGTCTAAAGGATTATAATATGTGTAATTGATCCTTTATACGATTTTGTCCCACAGGATTAAGGATAGAAAACCAAATGTATTCATATGACTAAATAAAAGATCTACAGTAGTAAGGGTGGCGCCGCGAGTCCCTTCGGGGGTCCCGGCTAGCTGTGACACAGACAGATGTGGGGGAACCCTCTCCCGATCTCCGAGGGGCAGGAGGGCGGCTCAGGCTCTCACCTTCGCGGGTGAGGCAGGAATACGACTGCGGTGGAAGAAAGGAGTGGACTTCGAATGGAGGTATCACTCCAGGTTTATTAAAGCAGGGACCTTGAGCCCAGCACGACCTCACTTCGAAGACCAAGCTCTGGGCTATCAGGCATCTTATAAAGGGGGAGGGAAAAAAGATAGGGAGCCAATGGGGAAACATGGGGGTATGGACATTGGGAAGATGGGTCTCTGGGGAGACCAATGGGGGTAACCTGTGGGAGGAACCCCAGTTCCCGAACCAGTCACTCGATGCCCTTAACAGAAGTTTCTAGGGGGAAGGGATGGGCTGCTGAGTGACGGACAGGACACCAGGGAGGGGTTGAGGGAGGAGGCAGCATGGGCAGAACCACTGACATAGGGGAGAACTGGGATAAACCAGAGTACAGAACAATTATAAAAAAGCATATGAAACACAATACAACAATCTACCTAAATGGATGGTGCTATGACTAGACTAAAAACCTTAATCAAAGTTATTTACTACACAGATAGCTACAACTACTCGTGTGGTGCCCTCTTAATGGAAGCAATGTTGAAGCAATGCTGTTAAAGGTAGCAAGATAATTATTGAGTAGAGGTTGATTTTACTCACCCATATCCAATCGTGGGCAAATTTTGTTCAGGCTCAAGGGGAAGCCTTTAGGAGTGCCCCTTCAAGGGAGGAAATTCCACACACTGAGAAGGGGTGTGTCAGAAGATCCTGCCATTAAAAAGCGGTACTGGGCTGTCAGTCATGTGTCTACAGGCCAGCAGTGTCGCCTCGCTGTCACCACCACTGTCAACTCAGCAACCTTAGATAAGTTATCAGTACTATCACTTGTTTGTTTTATCAGGAACTTTGTCTGTCACATCATCACCAGTGCCAGTTTCTGTCAGGAAACATTGAACTTCCTCAGTGTTTAGCTTTGGCTTCAATGAGTCTCAGCATCCTCCAGCACCAAAATCACAGTGACTCCCATTCTCCTTCCACCAGTGATAACTTTTTTAAATAGGGTATTGCTCAAGCTTAGACAGAGCATCCTGCTACCGTAGTAGATGCTCTACCAACATAGCTCTGTTTCAAGTCTACTGCAGAATCCACAACTTACAGCTTGTTCTACTGCTGTACCAACTGCTCTTGCTACATCTGTGTCTCCTTCCCATCCTCTCTGGCATCTGCATGCAGTTCCTTACCCTGATGCTGGAAAGAGATGACACTAAAAGCAAACCACACATTCCTTCTCCTCTCCCTGAGGGATTACATTCCTTAGGACAGTGCTTTTGAGCACTTGGGATTTGCAGTCTCAGGTAAGTGGAGAAGGTAGAGGCTTGCACATCTTGATAGTGTTGCATAAGAGAGTGTATGAGAAACAGGTTTTGCAGCCCTTGCTTTGAGATAAAGTTCTCAAGAAACACTTGGGTGTTTTAGCAAGATTTGGCAGGGAAGGAAGAAAGGAAGGAGAAGGGGAATAATGCCCACAGCTGGAGTCACTTTAAAACCTACTGAACTGTTTCTAAGTGGTTTAGTAGGATTAGTAAAAACATAAATATGTGGGTGTTTCATAGGAGTCTGAACAGTATCATCTGTTGTGCTAATAGATATATTTACCCTTTCAGCGGAAAGTAATTCCTGTAGCATTTTGCAATCACCATCTTCTAGGCACCAATCAGACAGGTGTGAGGTAAGATAAACTGCAAGGGCAACAGTCAAGCCTGGGTGGGAGTGCTGAGCACCTGGATGGTCACCACATTCCCCAGACACAAAAAGAGACATCATTCCCTCAGCAGTGTTGCAACAGTTTATCACATCTTCCAGGCAAATCTGTGCATCACATGAGTGCTGTTTGTCTATAGACACAACACTAAACTTAATCTCTTTTAGCAAAAATCCACAATAAATGTGCTTATGTATCTATAAAGACATGTATATTTACTCAAAGTAACATCTTTTTGTTGTAAGCACAAGCAAAGAAACCCCTGTGATGCTAAATAGGAAAACGCATCTTAAAGATCCTGATAGCATTTTATAGTTTTATTAATTTGTTTCATATCCCACAATATTTCTAAGCATAATTATTTGCAAATGTAAATGCCAATAGGAAAACTTTATACATCCATTTCCTTTGCTAGGACTGTTGTAGCATTTATACAGTTTATTTATACACTTCATCTTTTTAAATAAATAACTCCCCATTGTTTGGCATAAAATTGTTCTAATTCAGCAAAGAATATGAAACTACCACAGAGAAACTGATGTTCTTGCTAAAGAATGTTTTTCTTGTTTACCTGTTGTTGCATGTAATTTCTAATTTTAGAATTCATATTTTTCTACTGAATGCCAAGATAACATTTGACTTTAGGTTTCTCATTGACCTTTATTCCCTGTCATTAACTTCTGTAGAAGTTAAGAATTGGTATTTAAAATCTCTATTGTTCAAAGAAAGTAGGTAACCATGTATTTTAAGAAAGGGGTTGCTCTCATAACCTTCCGGAAGCAGGAAAAAAGGCGGCAGGAATGACTTACCTGGGCAGAGTTGCAGAAATTAAATAATACCAAAATGATAAAAAGCAGAACACTTGGAGATTTTCAGCACTGTACCACATTTGTTTACACAACTTCTAGAGCATATTACTTTCTGAAAGCAATAATAATTGACAAAGTATTGATGTTATTTTTCTAATCACAGCTGTTACCCTTCAGTCACTTTCATTATTTTAAGCTGGACAATGATATTTCAAAGGAGTGTCAGACATGTACTGAAGTGTGATCAGTGCAATTCTAATTTAGCTGGACTTTTCTCATGCTTTGATTATCAAACTATATAAATTAAAGAAACAAAAGAGAGTAAACTGATATATAACAAGGACCTTTATCACGCAATATGAAAAAAAAATCGTTTTGTAATATAACTTTAAGAGTTGATTATTACATTGAGCATTGTCTACTTGTTATTTCAATGAACTGAATTGAAGTAATAATGAACAATACAACATACTTCCTAGAAATGTCAGTTCCTTGGGGTAGCCTAGCCTAGGGGCTGGAAAGTTTGCTTTTGCATTGGTTTCATTCCAGAAAAAAATAAAGCAAACCTAATTTGGAAACAGTATGACAATATTCTATCTAAAATGCATCACTGGCTTACACCAAGGGTCTTGTGCTTAAGTTCAAAAGACACACTTAAAGAAAACATTCTCATAGAATGGCAGAAGTACATTTTATATAACAAAGTAACTACTCACATTAAAACATCACCACCACTGGCTAACACCATCCTTCACTGTGACTTTCCATATTTTCCAAATATAGGAGGCATGAGAAGATGAACTAAAGTCAAAGCAATGGATATCAAGGATACTAATAATTAGAATAAGTAGTGCAAGCCCACCAGCATGGCCAAGGTTTTTTGTAAGCATGATACTGAAGGATTTGAAGCAGGACATTTAAGTGGCTTTCAATATTTTCACAGCAAGCTCCTTTTAGCCAGAGTAACAAAATGGGAAAAAGCCCAGTTTGTGTTAACTGTTGGATTTAGTAAGTGGACCAAGAAAGTCAGCAGTACTGGCTGACAGAGGTTGGTGATTGATATTGTGATAGCAAATGAGAGGTAATAACCACCAATGTACTTAATAATCTAAGTATTTTATGTTTGATGTGTCAGTGAAAAGGAGCAATTCGCCATGGAGATTGATAAAAATACTAAGAAATTTTCCATATGAAGAAGGGCAATTCACAAATCAGTGTCAAAGACTTCAGTATTGGTGGCAGGAGCAAGTTTCAGTATCTTCACATCCCGTTTGTGAAAGATCAGTAATAGAGCTCCAATCTTTCAGTATTCATGTAATGCAGAGAAGTATTACAGGTTTTAGTAATTCTAATGTAATCAAATCTATAGAAAACTTGATAAACAAGCAAGGGTTTTTTTTTGATTGCTTGTTTGTTTCTGGAAGATTAATACTCCAGTACTTTTTCTCACTAATGTGACAGTGAAATAAAGTTCAAAACTATTTTGACTGTATGATGTAATTTATTTTTTTTTCAAAATATTTAGCTCAGTTTTTAGAGTCAGATGTTTTAGACATGAAAGACATTGGATTAGAGACAGGAAATGAGGTTCCTGGCTTTTCCTCCTCTGCTCAGAGAGCTGTCCTCTGCCCTACAGAATGCTACAGTCATTGTGAAAAAGAGCAGTGTCATACCATCACCAGAGGGAAGACACTGCTTCCAGCCCAGCCTGTCTGACAGGCTGGTGGTAAAGACACCCTCACACAAAACATGTAGGGTGAGTTTTAGTCCCTGAGCTTGAGAAATACCTCATCGTGAATCTTCCAGCATCTTTCCTCTATGCTTTCACTGTCAGGATACTGAATCAAACCAGTTACAATCTTATTCTGTAGTTGCAAGAAAAATAATCCAGTAGTACTTAGCAAAGTTCCCAGTTTGATAAGAGTTTTGATGACCTGTTTGATGTAGCTCAGCTGTCATTAAAATTTTCAGATGAGAACATGACTTGCATGAAAGCAAGTAATGGGCAGTCTGTTACCTTCTGGGAAGAGATGCCTAGGGCCTGAGTAGAAGCACAACCTTTAAGATGCTTGAGAACTGCCAGAGTTAGAATGATGTATCTCAAAGAGAATCAAGTAGTACCTGAGTCTGGATAAGATGGAGATATCATCTCACTGTGCAGGGAAGGAGAGTTGGAACTATGGTTATTAAGATCATGAGCATAACTTTGGCATCCAGAACCATAATCACAAAGACTGAGCAAACTGACATGGTATAAACAAAATGAGTGGTCTGGGGACAGCTCCAAGGAACAGATGCTTGTATGACGAGGTCCAGAAAAGCTTCGGAAACCTCCCAAGGCCGTGAGACGATAGATATTCAGAAAAATATGGTAGCACATGTAGCAGATTGACTAGTTAGGAAAGTTTAAAAAGGGGATAATAATGAGAAAAATCCTCACCTCTCAGAGGAAAAATAAAATAAAAACATGACATGCCGTCCTTTCGTACTAACCCAGACCTACTGAGGGACAAAAAGTGCTACTCAGACTTTTTCTTTTGTCCTCAGAAGACTGTCTCGGTACTGTTAACAAATCTTGTGGCTTGGATTTTTTTTCTTTTTTTCACTAGATCCTTTGATGAAGAGTGCTCAGCAAGTAAACCATCTTGCTGTTCAGAATTGCCTTTGTTTCTATTTTTTATTTATCTGTTATTTCTTTGTTTCTTTTTTTCTTTTCCTCTTCACCCAGTGTGTGGCCTCACACTTTTGTGCTTTGCATTGCATTGCACACAGACTATTCTGAACTTTTTATTGTGTGCATTACTGCAGAAAATAAACACCTCTAACTTTCACAAATTTGCATGCAACCTAGAGAGATATCCTTATTTTACAGATAAGAAACTAAAGTAAAGCAATTTGTCCCTAAAGTGCTTATTGATTCTGAATGGGTGAAGTTTTTTAGTTCTACATCCTTCAGTTTTTCCTTTTTCTGTTCTCCAATTGTATTGACTTTCCACTTGTTACATTACAAGCTTTACAAGATCAATAGCCCTCCTCATCTTTTTTGCCTTGTCAGTGCTGAATAAACAATGTGGAATGATAGAAGATATTTTTTTCCCACACAGATTGAGAAAGAATTTGCGGTTTTGGCCATCTTGCCAGGCACATGTCAAGTATTGGTTAGTTAAACAACTGATTGGGGAAGAGAAAAAAATTGGACTCCCTGTACATTTTCTTTACCTCCACTTTTTCAAATTAGTTCTCTAGCATATGCAACATAAAGGCAGATTCAGTTTACAAGAGAATTGCTTTAGGGAATATGTGCTCTCTTCAGCCCAGAAGTACATGTGCTTCTCTAGATTAAACATAACAGATATGTCTCTCTAGCACTTGCAGAGCCTTTGTAGTCTTCAAAGTTGACTGTCCCAGAGGCTCCAGTCTCTGTGCAATGTTAAGTGACCCAAAATGCCAGAAGGCAACATGCAATTTATATCATTATTTATTGAATTCCAAGCATGCAAGTTCATATTCTAAAAGTCTGAAAAAATGCTTTTGTGTGCAATATCCATTCCAGTGTCAGACAAATGGCCTCATGGATTGTCCTGTGTCTTAGGGAAGACAGCAAAAAAACATAAGAAAACAGCGAGAGTCTTAGGGATGCCTCTGCATAATAATCTTCCAGCATCTCACTATTTGTGGTTCAGGGAATCCCTGAGAATTGGTCAGGATTTTTTTAATACTTAAGGGGTTTTCCCTTCCATTGATTGTCCATCACTTTAAGAACCATGTAAGCTTTCAGTGTCTACTACCTCCATAGGTAAGAAATTCTACAGCTGAACTAAAGATGAATAAATATTTTCTTCGCCCACATAAGATCACTCACCAGTTTCATCTGACATCTCCCATTTATTGTATTAGAAGCACAACTGTTATGTACTAATTTTTACCAAAGCATTTAAGATTTAGAAAACCTGTATGTACTCTTCTCCCCAAAGTTATGTTTCTTCCTGGGTGATACCCCCCAGTTCTGCTATTAGCTCTGTCTCAAACTGGTTGCCCTCTCTGTTCCTGTCCCAGGTATACTATAACATTTTGGAATAGGATGGATGCTGTGTAGCACTGGTTCAAAAGAGCCCTGACATTGTTTCTAGATTCTGTAATTCAAATATATGTAAGAAACAAAGTTTTACATAAAAGAAACTGAGAATTTTAGAAGTAAGTGAAGCATATTTTTATAATCATCTGACAATTGTCAGTTTTAGTCAGACTTAACCAGAAAAATAAACAGCTTGATGAATAAACCCAAGCAAAAGTACTGTAATATGTGTAAAGGCTGCACTGAAGAGGCAGAGAAAAATTGCCACACTGTAGATCAAAGTTATGGAAAAAAATGAACAATATGAATAAGCAAAAAAGAATAGCTTAGGGTTTTTTGTGTTTTGTTGGGGTTTTTTTGTTTGTTTTCTAATGTTGAGTAGACTAAGAAGATATGCATCAATATTTAAATAATATTAAATCTGCAAGTGACAAAACAAAGTTAATTTGGAAATTGTTAAAAAACGCAGTGACCTAAGTTGACATTTTGGATGGTAATAAACCACTTAGCTAAATCCCATCAAGAATCCTACTTACTAAGTGATGGTACAATGTGACCTAACAGGAGAAGAAAATAAAAATACAAAGAAAAGGAAACCCTAGAAATAATTATCAATGTCCTAAGACATTTGAAAGTAGAAACAAACTGTGAAAAGAGACATTATTGAATAAGGGTGGTACTTGGGAATCTCCTGTAAGAAGCTGAGGAATTAATTTGTGAGATGATAGTGAGGAGAGAAATGTTACTATCAGCTGGGAAAAAGCTGCAGTATGACAGACTCCAATCACAGTTGCATAGAAGAAAAAATAACTAAACACAGACTGGCAAAGAGAGGAAAATGGATAAGCTTTAATTGCCTCAACAGAGCTGGTTTTAGGCACATCTGAACACAAATCAGAAAGGTCATCTGAAAGAATGTGAAGCTGCTAAGAAACAAAGGAAAATGGAAAACAACTTTTCAAATAATGAGAAATGGGAATAATGGGAGGAAGAACTCCCAGTCCTTATCCTTATTAAACAGACTTTTGTTGAGTTTAATTCTGTAAAACATTCAAACATAATAAACAATCTACCAAAAGCATAAAAACAAGGATCAGGCTGCTGCAGAAGTTTGTGGAGTCATTCATCAGGCCTGACCCCTAAAATCGTCCAAAAGTTGCAGGGAGGAGGAGAAAACTTTTAAAAAGCTTCAGCAAAGCTGGCTTAAGGACTGCCTTAGACTTCTCTATCAGTCCCTTGAGGGCATGAGGATTCTTCTTGCAAAGCCAGAAATTTGTCAAGGATTATAAGACTATGAATGTCCACAAATAATATTTATGCTACAATCATTTGCTATGAAGCCATACAAAGTTTCACAGGGCAAATCACACAGGGAAAAATTTAGATCAGACTCTAATGCAATTAACTTCATAACAGGGAGGTCATCCTAGGGGAGAAAGCAACACAACGATGTCTCATTGAATTTCAAAACCCAGTTCAGATCCAGAAAAAAGAGTGGGTTTGTCCTCAAAAAGAATAAAGTTAATAGAAATCATTGAATAAAAAATCTCCATTGTTATGAAGGAAGAACTGAGAGTTCCTTGCAACTGCTCTGAATCTCATTTGCATTCAGTGTCATCTTCTAATCCATGTGTGCAGGTGGAAAAAGGAGTGAGAGCAGCCCTCAGAGGCTTGGAGATGGAAACCTGCAAGTCTGAGTCTACACCAAGTGTCAGCTGGGACAAGACATCAGCAAAATGTTTCTGTGACTTATGTCTTCTTATTTCTGGTTTTTTTTTCAAATAAATATTTCTAATTTCATAGCCAAGAACTGGATTTCTTGCTTTTCTACACATCAAACTTACTGTTTGCATTTTGATCTCTATTTAAAGTGAACTTAGGTGACTCTTACATGTAAAAGACATTTTACTTTTTGAGGGGTGACCAATTGCAGTAAAATATTGCTGTAGGTGTGTCCCTCTGCTTCATGTAATCCCCACTGCATGCCAAATCTTTATTGCAGTGACAGAGGAAATGGTCATGACACAAGGGGCAGAAACATGCCATGACATGGTAGAAGGCAACAGTTTTTTAAAAACAGAATGTGTCAAGGGAGACTCAGCAGGAAGAAGAGAGCAAGTTGTTCCCTTCTTCACTCCCCATAAAAGGATCATCATTTACTGTGTCCGTGATGTTACCCTTAAGATATTGTAAAGCATTTTACTTTCAGAAAACATTTGGCAGGTAATAATAGTGGCTATGTATCAGTATCCTCAGTGTCAACAGAGATTCCTACAAATCATTATGCATACTTTTTTTCCAACAGTAGGCTTCTCAGGAAACACCTTTTCTATCACTATTTATATCTTCACATTTTTAAAAAAGATGGGTTTCAGTGATCTTTTCCCACTCTGTTTCCACAGCTAGCTCCATTATTTTATGACTTGCTGTGAAAGATTGGAATTATTTGCTTTTAATTGGAAGGAAAGAGTGATTAAATCACAGTTTCCAAAGAAAGATGCCTAATCGTAATTTACAGAGATCCATTTTGAAGTCCTGTCAAACCTGAGAACAAGAGGTTGGGGAATTCAACAGCAGCTACTTCTCAAAAAAGCAGTCAGTCCTTTAGAAGCAATGTACAGTTAAGGTCATCCTGCCTAACTTTTGGAGAGTCACAAGTCAGAGAACTTCATCTAGCAATTCTTACAGTGTAGACGAAGTACTTTATGCTTGATGATGTTTCTTAAATATATCCATTATATCAAATATATCTCTCATTTAAACACTCAAATGATAAGTAAAAAATCTTCCACTGCCATAGTTCGTAGTAGTTTATTAACTGTTCAAATGTTTCACTCCATCCTCAATCTGAATTGATTTGTCATCAGTTTCTAGAGATTGGCACACATACCTCATTCTCTTAGGTCAAAGGGCAGGTACTGACATTTATTGACTTCTGTCAGTATATTCAAAAGGCATTGTAATATTTCTATTTGCAAATGAATTAGGCTTAGTTACCATATCTGAAACCAAACACCAAATCTCTCACTTCTTTTCAGAATGCTTAGGAATTGCTTGATACTTCTTTTTCAAGAAATTAAACAGATATAGCAAAAATATTCCAGTACTGGTCTTCTCTGTTCTGCACATGACTGTAACATCACTGGTTTTTTTCCTAGCTAATGTTCCTGTGATGGTAGATCCAAATACTCTGTTTATCTTCAGCTACAGTACCACACCACACATAAGTTTGCACTTGATTTGCTGTAGATCATATCCCAGCTCCTATCTCAGAATCATTTTTCCAAGAGAGAGTTTCTTACCATATGTATATGGCCTTTTTCCTTGACTTTCCATATAACTTCATTAAGAAAAAAATTATTCATAGGTACACTCCAAATGCAGCAGTAGAAACCTATTGGTACAATTGACCAGTCCTCCAACTTTCATGTTATTTGAAAACTACATGTGTTATTTTAAAACTACTTGTGTTATTTTTTGTTTTCTTTTGAGCCATGTTAGCCAGCTCAGAAACACTGGCCAAGACTAACACAAAGAAATGTAAGATGCTTGCTGATTTGTTTAAGGAAAATACAAATCACATATATGCTGCACTTACAAGCATGAGTGTAAAATTTTTAAATATATACCAGTATCATTGCTTTCCTGGAGACAGCCTTAGTTAATAAACTTGCCTACAGAAGTAATTTTGAGGACTAAGTATCTTGAGTATTTGTGCCTCAAGATTTAGGGTGTTTAGATATTACAATTACTTGAAGTTTAAGTGTTGTTATGAAGATTTCAAACTCAAATTGGAGAGGAGGAAACAGCCAAAGAGCAGAAGAAAAACAGCCATCAGTCATTACAACTGAGATAAACAGAGACTGAATAGCTTCACTTCAGTGAAGTTCACTTTTTTTTTCCTGGCAAGATATTCTGTTTTTGATTTGCTAGACCAACTTGTTGATTTTTTTTTTTTTCCTGGCAAAATATTCTTTTTTTTATTTTCTAGACCAACTTTTTTATTTTTTTTTTTTTTTTTTTTCGTATTTGCCTGTCTGGAGAGTACTGCACATGAACCTAAGGGAAAAGGAGATAGTCTCAAAACAGTAGCCCAGCATAAAATGTTCAGACACTGGATAGGGATGAACTCATCCTATTTTGCCTGAGTTGACTGGCTGTAAAAAGTGAAGTTCAACATTAAGAGACATAATGCCATTCCTCTTCACCCACAGTAATACAGTGAATATTTTGAAAGTTTGAAATTAAAAAAAAAAAAAATTAAAGGAAACTAAAAGGTTAGTTCTCCCAAAGAAATACTAAGGAGGGATTATGATTAACATCATAAAGGAATAAATCACAACATACACTGTAAGCAGTAAGAGAAATTATTCAAGATATTGTTTTGCAGTAGGGAAAATCCAGAACAAATTAGAGCAAATAAATTCACTTCTGAATGCTTGTACTCTTGTTATGGCACCATTTAACAAGAACATGGCTTTTAATCTCTCTTCTAAGAAAAACTAAGGAAAAAGCTGCTTTCACATAAAAACTGAAACTGAAATGAAAATTATCTAATCTAAATGCTGTTTTCTAGTCAGACTATCCCTGCAAGTTCATCTCATGCTGTTCATATTCCTGTTTTCTGTCTTCCAGCATGCTTAAATGAGTTCCCCAAACCCACAAAGTTGCACACATTATTCAGCTTTATTATCTCTCTCCATAAAATCAAGCTTGTCACATTAGTCAAAGTCTGAACATGGCAGTCTGTTTTTCTCTTAGTTATTTCTTAAGTTCCAGGAAACAAAGTGTGTTCCTCACATGCTTACCAACAGAAAACCTTCTCAGAATAACCAGGACTACCTTTCTAGCAAACTGGGAGAAGATGATATGTGGCACTAGCGGAAGCAAACTTCTTAGTTGTGGTTAGGCACATCCAGAACTGTGTCATCCACTTACAGACATTGGCTCCAGAACACAAATCTATTTTCCCATCAAATTTGGACATTGGTTTTCTTCTTTTCTGAAGGAAATGAGAAGCACTGGGGCTTCAAACTGCAAGTCTACATCTTCCTCCTCATTGCACACAATGGGTGCACACAGACACAGAGACAACCTCTCTCCAGTGTTTTGAAAGAACACAGCTATGAAACTTATTTCCCCAAACTACATAGCTTTTTGCAATTTGTATTTTCTGTTAAAGGAAAAAAATTAAACTTACTTCTATTCGTAGAGGCATTTATTTGGGGTTGAGGGATTTTTTTTTTAATCAAGACAAGATTTCATGGCCTATACATTTTGTTTTTCCTTAACACATGAATCACCTACTAGACTGTAAGACAGAAAGCATGATGGTTTCCTCCAAAGAAAGCAGAGAACAACATGAGAAATGTTCAGCCTTGTTAAAATGTTTTTCCCAGTAGGGCAATAGAATAGTTCTGAGAAGCCCTAAAAGGAAGGGAAATGTTTTATTTTCTTTTTGCCTTTGCTTCAGAAATAGGATCTGTGCCAAAGACATGAAGGAATGGATGAGAAGTGTTCAGAAGGGGAAAAAATGAGCAGATTTAGGCTGCCCTAATTCAATATGTAATAGAGGAAAACCAGAGCTACCATATAGCGACACAAGAACTATGAATATGAATGAATCTCATATATCATTATTTTATTGAGAAGCATAATTAATTATATAATGTGAGGGAGACTGTTGCTTCCTAAACACACCTGAGCAGTAGAGTACCAGGCACCTTGATACACAGTCACAGGAATTTCTGTATTATAAGCAATTCAGTTGCTTCACAGAGATGCTATCCTCTCCCCTTAATCTTGCAAAGAGTGGGCATGGAGTCATTTCCACCTCTCTTCATCTCACAGGAGGAGGTTTCATCTCTCAGTGTAGTGGCTGCAGTGCTGTATCGAGGTATCTCAGTGCTCAGGGCAGGATGTTAATTTGCCTTCCTCCCACTGCTCCTCTGCCACTAGGTAGATCCTGTGTCCAGTAATGCTCTTGTTTTAAATCTCTGATATTCCCATAAACAAACCAAAGGAGCTTTTTACACTGACCTGTATATAACTCTTCTTCCTGAAAGATATCATTAGCTCTAAATCATTCTTAAAAGAAGAATTCAAGCTACACTTTCTCAGCTATTGAAAGAAAATTATAACTTTCTAGAAGGCTGGCAGACAAAATTTTTAAGATAGGTATCTGTGAAAAAAGTCATGATCATCTATTTGGAGCAGAAAACAAACATAATTTTGCATTGAATTGACTTTTTATTATACTGGACACAGTCTTGCCACTGCCCAATAATGAAAAATTATCTCCATAAGTCATCCATTAACCAACAACACAGGCCCAGCTAGTTCAGCAGAACATAAATATTTCTCATTATTCATGTGAAGATAAAACAGTCAGAAATGTGTGAGAACTTTACCAATGCAGTAATAAAGAATAGACCATGTACAAGTATAAAGGGGAAATGATGATTGTCAGAGTTGCCAAATAGTCTTGTGCTCTGTCAAAATCAATCCATTATCAGTCCACTGAAAAAAACAACATGACTGGAAGGAACCTCTTCAATCAGTGTATTCAGACCTTTGAGGAACCTCTTGGAAGCTTATTTCATAAACTGATTAAGTTATTTCTTAAAATTCATTCTAATTTCAGTTCTCCTCTTCTTGTTACTACTGAGGGATCATCGTACAGTTTCATTCTTCAGAACCTAGATTCTTTGTTCTGCTATCCAGCTTAAATGTATTTACACTCCCTGAAATCTATTCTCCATTTTTTCCAATATTCTCTTCCAGTTTAATTTCTGTTTTTCTAGTTCTTCCTTTTCAACACTATGACCTGTCCACTCAAACTCTGCTTTGATAAGCCAAGTATAGAACAAGGATATTTTCTAGGGTGGTCTGAAATCTTGCATTCCACATGTGTACCAAGCCTGAGTTATGACTCTTTCCTGGAAAGAGACTGCAATCACAGAGAAGTTTCCAGAGCCTCGGTCAATAACATTGATAGTTCCTTTTCCCTGGCAGAAACATGTTGTTCAATAGCAGCATTTTGTTTGTTGTTTTGAAATTCTTTACTGAAGCCAAGATAAGGGAAATTTACTGTGTCTCTTTTTTCAGCAAAACACAGAACTCTTACCAGAGAAAATGTTTGGGTTACTGGTTGTTTGTTCTTGGGAAGTGCATGTTGCCTTTTCTCCATTTCTCAAACACAGTTCATGGATTACGGATTTTCTTCTTCAAATTACGTTGTAAAGTCTTTCATACAATCAACTCAGGATAGCATAATCAAATTCTGTTTTATCCTCTCTACAAATGACATTTAACTTCTGTTCTCTCTGCCCTTCTTCCCCCACCATTTGGCTATAAATCTCACTAATACACTCATGTTAAAAGTTATCAGAATATCAGAATTTTGGAATGAAATATATCTCACTCTCCCCATATGCACACTTTCTCCCTTGGATGATAAGAATCTTAAGATCAGCTTCCACTTCCGTTCTGGCAATTTTTAATCAAGATACTGGATGAATGAAACTTCAAATCTGGCCGTTCACAAGATAATACCTAAGCTCCTACTTGGAATTTCTGCAAAAAGAAAAACAAATGTTTCTTGTGTTAGGGAGCAGCAAGAGCAAGGCTGTTGCACAGGGGAAGATGATCTGAGAGTCGCAGATGATCACAGCAGACGTTTGCTGCAAGACCTAGATATCTGAGCACACCAGGATATTGATAACAGCTGTTTTGTTGGCAATCCCAAACAAAGGAAGGTCATGAATCCAGTCTAACATGTATCTAAGGGGTCCAGAGAGGCAAGAGACAGGCTGGAGGCAAGACCAGAGACAAGCCAACAAGATAAGTGACAGGACTAGGAATGCATACCGGCAAGGCATAAAACCATCTCCAGCTAGTGCAAGCAAGGCATAAAAACAGCCCCAGCAGAGCTCCAGGAGAAAAGGACAGAGGACAGGGAGTGGAAGTCCAGTGGGAGGTCAGTCAGAACATTAGGGCCTGCTGTGCACTAGCCTACTCCCAATCACTGCATAGATTTAACAAAAAGCAGACCTAGAAATGGAAAGGATGAACTATATAAACTTGAAAAAGAACGTAGAAATAGCATATTCAAATGAATAAGTCCTTGATGCTGACCCCATTTATAGTCACTCACTTCTTCAGGCATCCAACAGGCAATAGATGCTCCTCACTATTTTTATTAATCTTACAGCATTTTAGGACTCTCACTAAGGAAATATCATAACAATGATTTGTAAAATGGTGATGTCAAACCTACAGTCATGGACCAGAGTTTGTTTTTTTCAGTAGGATATGAAAATACCCTGAAAAATGAAAATATCCTATCCTCTCCTCCCACCAAATAAAGCAAAACAGTGATTTGTGAAAGATTTCCTTCATCTTTGCACCATTTTGACTTTCCATTATGCCTAGATACAACCTGTAAAGAAGCCCACTTGTCTCACTATATTAATAGTGATCTCCTAGTAGAGACCTTCTGCATAACAATTTATCTAGAAAAAATGAAAGTCCTAAACCATCAAAATCAATAACAATTTCTAGCATTCACCTCAGTCTTCTGCCTCTTTCTCTTTTTAAAGTACATTTGATGTCATTTCTAGATTCCCAGTCTCTCTCTCTCCATAGAGGCTGGATTTGGTTTTTACTGTCAAGAGAATCTCACCAAAGATAGTACAAGGTAAAAATATTGCTACAATGTTGCAGAAGATAGACTGAAGCTGTAATGACAAGTGTCCTGGTTTGAGAAAGCAAGATCAGCGGGACACCCCAAGTCAGAAATACAATTTATTAGAAAAAAGGGAAAATAAAACAAGAAAGGAAACAAAATGCATGCAATAAGAAAACCACTGACAAAGTCAGAATACAACCTGACACCCTATGGTGATAGCAGTCCAAGCAGAGTGGTCCCATTGAAACAGTGATCCTATAGCAAAATGGGTCTGATGATCCAGCAGTAGCTCTTATCCTCTGGGAGCCCAGTAGGCAAGCGCTGCTGTGGTGTTCAGAGTCCCAGCTTATATCCAGGCTGGAGTGCTTTGTTCCCCCCTCTGGGCGGAGCATCTCACAATGGGTTGGTGATAAGGCTTGATGGGCCATTTACAGAAGATTTATCCTCAGTTGTGGAAGAGATAAGGGAAGCTGCTCTTTGGTGGTTTCTTATCAGCTGGCTTATCAACAGAAGATCTCCCATCCCAGTTCTAACGGATGGTAATAGAATACATTTGGTTATATCTTGCTCTGCAACCCATGACAACAGGTAATGCAGATTTTGATTTTGAAGGATTCTGGAATTTACAGGTGGGAGAGCATGGCCTGAAGCAGCAAGAAGGTGTTCAATCCCTAGCCAGGGAACATCAATGGTAACTGCTTTAGCGTGATTGAAGGAGAGTGGGGCAGAGAAACAGGAAACAAATAAACTTCTGTCACATCATTTGTCATGGTTTAGGAATGGTAGTCCACAGTTTAGTGCTCCTGCCGAGACTCTCCAAATCATGCTGTCACTCACTCCCCTGCGGTGGGCTGAAAAAAGAAACCAAAACAACAGCCCTGCTTTTTGGGCAGTGCCTGGGAAAATAGACAATTTCTCACAGGTGATTTGCAAAGTTATGCCCATTTCTGAAACTTAAAGTATAAAATCTGACTAAAAAACAAATAAACACCACCAGCAGCACCCAAGGATGCCAAATTTCAGATGGCAGAGGAGGCTTCAGCTGCAGGGTAGAAAACGTTCCCAAGACAATCTTGCCTTGCTTTGAAATATCACCTCTCACTCACTCACTCACTCTATCTTTATTTAGCTTTTTCTTGAGATCTGCCAAGCCCAGTAGCATTTCCTCCAGAAGAATTTTTTTATAAGCCAAGGAGTTATTCACAAAGGGAATGAGCCTTTATTAGGGAACAAAAAGGGCATCTGGTTCAAATCAAATAGTGGATCAGAGAGCAGAAATATTTTTTTCTTTACTGATGCAAGACTTCTGCAGCTTCCAGTGAACAGAATGGAGCACAGAATGCCAATTCAATTAAGCAGCACTGTTTCCTCTGACTCCAATATTAACACATGATTCCCTTTGTTTGGCTCTAAATTAGGAGTTATTATTAGTTATCCTGTGGTAGTTAAAAATCAGAAATTGCTCTCATGATCTTCCTTGCTTTTAGAAGACTGATGAGAACCAAACTGTATTTCCTTTAAATTCTTTGTTTTTTTTTTCTGCTTGTTCTCTCCCTCTTTTAAAGTCCTCTGAAGCTGGAACTTGTCAGATTTGTTATATAATACTTGTGTAATCTTCCATTTTTACCACCCTTAGTCCTTATTTTTAAGGTTCAGCCACTAAGGGCCATAAAGAACAAAAACCACAAAACTCTCACTCAAGAATAGACACATTGAGTTGATCAGCTGAAAGGGCCGGTCAGGCAACATTGCAAAGATAATTCTGTGCTTCACCTTAAAATAGGAGGACTAGGATGGACTACCAAAACATTGATTAGCATGCATTCACATTAATTGGGGTAACAGAAGGCATGTGTCCTTCAGAGATCTAGCCTGTTATCTTCAAACTTGTGTTTGAAATAAATTTTAGTTAACCCCAGAGGATAAATCAAGACATTTAGCATACCACTATGGGGTTCATGATGGATGGCTCATCCATCATGAATCTCTTGCAAAGGAGAAGCTAACAAACATATCCCAGACTTGGCACTTTGGAATATTAGCAGAAAGAGACAGGGCAGATGCTTTCTGACCCCTGTTAATAACTGTTGCTTCAGTAAAAAATGCAGTGTGTTATCCCATTATGTGTGCAGTGGCTTGGGTCCATTGGAAGCTGACCAGTTGCCCTCCAGTGAGTATAAGGATATGTTTCTGATGAAGCAGGTGTGTTTTCTTTCCATGCTGTGCATCCACCCCAACCAAGATGGTTCCCTACCATTTTTCAGCTGCTGTAAAGTCCTTGCTCTGAACTGAGGAAAACCAGAAGCAAAGCTAAGCAGTCCTTACCCAGGAAAAGTACTGTAAGACTACTGTTCACATAGAAATTAGCAGAGGCCTTTCTCATAGAAAAAGGGAGTAGGATGTTGATCTGCAGCAGATTCTCAGCAGAAATAAATCGACTAATCAACTGCCCTCATTCTTCTCCCTATTCTTGTAATGGTATTTTCTGCTAATTGCAGGTGTTTCTGGAATCTTGAGATTTTATGAGACAGAATTCATTCAGGAAGAGGAGACTGATACCCTTAATGAATAAATCAAGCAGCAATAATGACTGTGACCTTGAACTCCAGTTCATTTCCATGTAAACCACAGAATTTTTAGGCATATGTATATTTTTTCCTTCCCCCTTCTCTCCCGGCCCCTTTTCTCTTTTTTTTTTCCTTATAGAATATCTAAATCTATAGTGGTAAAACAAAGTTTAAAAAAACCCAACAAATAAGCATAAAATCACATTGAGCCTATTAGGATGCAGTTTGCAATTCAGGATGAGTAAATTTTTTAAAAGATATGGGAATTGTTTTTTAAATTTTAATCACTCAGGTTATCAGACTCACTGGGCTATGCTGATTGTGAGATTAGCAAGGCTACAGTTTCAAGGATGAAATAGGACAAAGTCTGAAACGGTGCTTGTACAGTGATAAACCCTATGCTACCCTGGTAAATTACTCTTTGTTCTCCAGCTTAATAAGTGAAAGCAGGAACAACAGAACTGCACTGACCAGATCAGTGCTTCCAGCTTCATTGTCCCTTCTGTCAGTGAGGTGGCCCATTGACTCATCTGCCTCACGCATTAAGAAGTGAATTTACCTCTGTCATGGGTTGCAATGCAAGATATAACCAAGTGTATTCTATTACCATCCCTTAAAACTGGGATGGGAGATCTTCTGTTGATAAGCCAGCTGATAAGAAACCATCACAGAGCAGTTTTCCTTATCTCTTCCACGACCAGGGATAAGTCTTCTGCTAATGGTCCATTTGAATACCACTGATAAGCTTCTTTAATCCCATTGGGAAATGCTCCAGCCAGGGAAAGGAGCCAAACCTCTCTACCTGGATAAAAAACCTGAGGATTGGAATACCAAGACAGCCTTTTCCACTGGACTCCCAGAGAAGAGCAGGCCCATCTCTCACTGGACTTCTTCTCCAGGACCACTGCTTCAACAGAGCCATAGCTGATATTCCAGGAGGACTGCAGCCACCATTGCAAGCAGACTGCTGCCAACACCCTGACCAACAGGGTGTCAGGTTGTATTCTGACCTTGTCAGTGGTTTTCTTATTGCATGTATTTTGTTTACTTTTTGTTTTATTTTCCCTTTTTCTAATAAATTGTATTCTTGACTTGGGGTGTCCCGCTGGTCTTGCTTCTCAAACCAGAACAACCTCTAATGTACTTTGAGTGTCAAATAATTTATAAGCAGCTCCATCCTCAGTGCAGAAGGGACAGGAAAACTCCAGACAGTAATTTATTTAGCTGTCTCAAGCTTTCCCATACTGCATTCAGCTCTGGGGTCCCCATCATAAGATGGGCATGGACCTGTTTGAGCAAGTCCAGAGGAGGCCACAAATATGCTCAGAGGTCTAGGGTATCTCTCCTGCAAAGGCAGGCTGAGAGAGTTGGGGTTGTTTAGCCTGGAGAAGAGAAGGTTACGGGAAGACATTCTAGGACCCTTCCAGTACATAAAGGGTCCTACAGGAAAGCTGGAGAGGGTGTGTAATAACAAGACAGAAGGGAATGGCTTTAATCTGAAAGGGAGTAGGTTTGTATTTGATATTAGGAAGAAACTCTTTGCCATGAGGGTGGTGAGGCATTGGCACATGGTCAAAGAAACTGCGGATGCTCCATCCCTGGAAGTGTTCAAGGCCAGGTTGGATGGGCTCTGAGCACCCTGGTCTAGTGGAAGGTGTTCCTGCCCATGGCAGGGGGTTAGAACAAGATGATTTTTACAGTCCTTTCCAGGCCAAACTATTTTATTATACTTACTCACTCACTCATTTTAGGATCCATGTGGTTTTCAGTAGGTCCATGGACAGCCAAGAGAACACACACAGAGAAATGTTTCAGACACTTGAATCTCATGAATACATTTGCTGTAAATAAAACAATTCACAGGGTTGCAGAATTAAATACATTTAGCTCACTCATGGCTTTATATAAAATATGGGAAGCTTTACAGCATTATAGACTGTGATTTGTTTATAAGGTGACTAGGATTTTATTGTTGCCATCAGAAGCGCTTCTTCAATTTTAAACAGACACATTTTGGAAAAAAATGTTTACCATTCATTTATTAACAGGCTTAGTTACTATGATTCAGAAGTGTACAAGTAGCTGTGTGAATCTCTAGAGCAATGATTAATTTTTATGCAGCTTTGAGAGCTGTCATAATTTGCAAATTTGACACCAATATGAAATAGAGTGACCAAACCACTTACTTTAAACTGAGTTAATGCCATTAGACTTACAACAATACTTTCTTGGATACAGAGTATGATGAAGCATAGGTCAGAGATTTACAGCCCACCCATGACATGTCAAAATTTCCTTTTTATTTTTAAAAAGCCTATTAATAATTCATATTAATGGACTGAGCATTAATTTGTTGTATTAAACTTCAAAACCAGGGTAAATTTAGCAGATGCTCTAATAAACATCCATAGCTCTTGTTAAACGAATAAAACCAAAATTGGTTTTCTTGGAAGGTCAGCCTAAATGTCACCTTCTGTTTGCCTTATCCATAAAGACAGGCTTTATTTAGAGAAACAATTCATATGACACTTAGTGTTCTAAATTCCTAGTCCCAAAGCGACCAAGACTGCCTCCTGGCTTTGTTACAGATTTTTTGGCTAATCTTATGCATTAGAAGGAATTCTGCAATTGTTACCTTTAATATTTAAAAAAAAACCTGAGAACTACATGCTACCTTGAAAAATAAGCAGTTACATTGTGGTCTGCTTACATATTGTGTCTAATGAAAAAAATACAATGTGGAAAAAGAAGAGCTTGGATAAGGCTATACATACAAAAGTGATTTTTTTTTCCTGACAGCATAACATTTTATTCCTTCATAGTCATAAAGCTGAGGCAATTTATTTCTCAGTTGAAGATGTCCAACACTGGTTATCACCACCCTTCAGCAGGCAGGTAGAAACCACAACAGAACCAATCATTTTAAATTGTACAACCAGACTTTCAAGACTCTTGGCACAAATTTAGAGGCACAGATTCCTGTGGTCTCAGCATCACACCTGCATTGCACTCCTCCACTGGTTGTATAGAAAACAACTCAGCTTGCCTGAAAGAGGCAGCCTCATCACAGTAATTCAGAGCTTGACACGGGGTGACTTCTCCAGTGGAGAATCTGAAAACAGCCTTAGAAACAAAAGAAGCAGTGTTAGTTCAGATCTCTTATCTAAATAATGTGGGAAACCAGGAAATCCCTCTTGCTGCCTTGGATGGGCTGAGACCCTGGCAGGGGGCTCGGAGAGCTTGGCATGGAGCCAAAGATCCCTCTGCCCTCGATCTTGAGCTATGGAAACAGTTACCAACTTTAGAAGAGGAATTACAAACCATGGAAAGTAGAATAAAATAAGTAGTTTATTACTGAGTAGAGAAATAGAATGTTAAGATTCATATGGGAAGTGTACAGGGGGATGTATGTATGGGATTCCTCACAATGGAGGAATCTGGGCGTGTTCTGCCCTCCTTCCTTCTTCTTCATCATCTCCATTTTCTTGGTGATGTTGGCACTTAGGGATTGGTTTAGAGTAGAAGTTCACTGTCTAACATAGGTGATAGGTATTGGAAATTAACTGTAAATAATGTCTATGTAGTTTATAGTATAAAAAGACAACACAGACCCAGGGGCGGGCAGTGTGCCTTGGACTGGCCTGCTGAGAGCATCACGGCTGGTCAGGGAGAACATGTTATAGATAAGAAATAATAAACAGCCTTGAGAACAAAGGCAAAGCATCTCTGACTCTTTCTTCAACCATCGGGCTGCGAAAAAGGACTCTCGGAAAATTCCCAAGCGGGGGAAACCCGAGAAATAACATTTGAAGTTTTGAGAATTCATACAGACAGAATAGGTCTAGCAAAGTGAATCTTTACGTAGGATAGTCACAACCCCCTGGATGCCAAGAAGTCTTTTTTTTGTTTTACTTTCATTATTTCATTGTTTTAATTCACCCAGCCAGACTACGATGTCAATGCCCATTTGATGTACAGAGATTTTCAAATGTGTTTGCATATAAAGTATTTAAAAATATTTCCAGTTGTACCAATGGGACAGTATAAAAGGGGAGAGGGAATTCTGTGTTTATGCTTACTTAGGTTGTCAGGGAAAAAAAAAATCTATGTTTATGCTTACTTATGTTGTCAGCTTAACAGGGAAGAAGGAAGTATATTACCATAGGGATCCTGAGCTAACCAGAGGTTTGTAATGTATTATTGCTGTATCAATAATGTCTGAATCTCTTTGAAATTCTGGAACTTCTGACTATTAGTTATTTTCTATAGAAAAAGTCTTAGAAGGCCAAACTAACCAAACTAATTTATCTTAGTGTCATTAGTAAATAGAAGAACGCAACCATGGATCCATTACCAACCCCGGCACAGTTCAGTGCCTCAGCATTCCTATTGCAGGTCACAACTGTTCAAAGACCTCCGATTTCTGTCAAAGTACATAAATCAACATATTTCTAGCAGTTTCATGTTTCCTTTTGAAGAGAGCTTGTAAAAAGGAAATGCAGTTCCAAAGACATTTTCTCTCCCCAGTACAGAGTACATGCTTGGGAAACACCTTCAGAACTCATTTTGAGCAGTCTTTTAAAATGTATGCTGCCAGCAAAAGCTAATACCATGATGATAACAAAATTAGCAGTGTGAAGCATTCTGAGATAATGACTTAATTAAATACTTTGGTTTCAACACAGAAAAGGACTTTAATAACTATTCATATTAAATAGTGATGCATAAATCAGGACATATAGTGTGAAGGTTTTATAAGCTTTAGAAATACACAACATAGAATACCATATCTCTGTTTCTCAGTCGGGATAACAATGAAATAATCAGAGAAAACAGAAATAAGGGTATTTACTAATATAAAGTAAGTGAGCCAAAGAACAGTTCTTGCTCAAATTAATTACTTATTTCATTGCAACCTGCATTGCAAACCTTCTCAAGTGATATATATTGAGTGCCCCACAGTTGGAGTAAGAATTAGAGCTGTATTTCGAGGTTTGATAGTGGTATGCTTCCCCATTTTTTGCCATCTGTGTTTGAGGCAGTATTTTCTTTGCTTTGGCTGTAAAATCAAATAAAAAATTGGCCCCCTGGCTTAGATGCATGCATCAGCATCAATGCTAGTGTTTACTTTACAGAAAAAGTAGAGATAGAAGTGGAAAGTGACAAGATGTACAAATATAAACTTTAGGGTGATGTGGCACACTTACTGCATGTCCTTCACAAGTGCATGCCTCTTCTCACTGTGGAGAAGATCCAACATAAAGCATCCTCAGAGTATGTTTCATCATTTTTATATGGCTTTTTATACAGTTGCCCACTTCTGGCATGGTAGGCTGGGTAGCCTTTCCAGCTGCTGCTCAGTTCTGTGGGTTTTAGGTGATAAATTACCATCCACTGGTACTATTTTAACACAGTGTGAACAACTTTGGCCAGAACTTCTGCTCTCATCTGCCCATAAATGCATCCTAAATCATTATCAGATTGTCTATCCTTAATGTGCAATCTGGTGCCTGACCTAAGCAGACAGCATGTAATTTGTCTGCATTATATTCTTAGCCCATCTGTGTGATCAATAACATGAGCTCTTCAGATTTGTCCAGTCTTTTCTAGGCTGTTTCATAAAAAAAGATGTAATGTTTATAAAGAAGTAGAATATAAGACACACAGACTACCTCGCTGCCTTTGTTAGGGTATCAAATTTGGATAAAGTAAATGTTAGAAGGTTTATCTGTCAAATATATAAGCGACTTTTAACTTGGGATATAAAATATAAATATATACTTATATATATAAGGTTAAAAAGTTTTTAGATGAACTAAAAATATTTATAAGCATAATAACAGGGTGTGATCATATCCAGTGGCCAGGCAGTCACTTATCCATTTAAGCTTTTTATTCTGAAAACATCTTTTAATGAAAAGCTTCCTAAGCATATCAGAAAGAATAAATGCAACATATAATTATATAAGTAATTTTAGCTTTCTTGGAGACATGGTATTGGCACTGAACCTTGAATTACTGAAAAAGATCATATACAAAAATAATGATTAATTATCTGTCTTTTTAATTGATCAGTCATTCTTTGTTGCAACTCAGAGCACGATGGAATTATGACAGATTCACAACAAAAATTTTGATTCATGAGGTTTTCATAAACTGCTGGACACAACCTCGTGAAACAGTCTTTTTTAACTACTCTAATGTGCAAGTAAAAGAATAGTTGCTGATACAGTTCCAGTTTAAATAAGATGGATCCAAACCAAATATCTGAGATCTAAAACCAAATAGGAACTAAATAGTACAGCTTGATTCATGGAAGTATTTAGCCTGCAAAGATCCATGCTTTCCTTTAAATCTGTAGAGAGTTTTAATTTCACCTCTTGAGCATACTACAGATCACTCTTTGTGGGAACAGAATCACCAAACACAGACATATTTCTAGCAGAAACTTGGAAACATTGGTTCCTCTGTTCTTAGATGCAATTATTTAATGGTTTTACAAAGAATGTTCTTGGTTCAGTCTCTGAGGTGTCAGTGCATATCATGACAATCAGTGTCACGGAAAATGAAGTTAGGGCCCAAGAGAATAGTCCTATAGTAGCTGTTTAATTAACTCAGAGAAGACAAGCTTAAGAAGGGCCCAAGTGTTAAGCAGCTAACATCTCAAAGCACATCTGCTTATCCATTTTTGTTTTGACAGTGTTTTATGGCTGTGATTTTTGCATAGCAAGTTACAGCAATACTGCCTCAGGCCATGTGTTGTGAGACATAGAGAAAACAAGCCTGTCCAATAGTTGCATTCCACTATGTTCCATCACAGATGTGAATTCTATAGCAAAATAAAACACAGATTAAGACACACTACTTAGCTACATCACGTCTTCACCTCCTTTCAGCCAGCTTACCTTGTTTCTACTCTGACACTCTTTAATTTTTTAATTAAATTTTTTTAAATTTTTTTAATTAAAAAATTAAAATTTAAATTTTAAT
>WBNO01025890.1:45174-103208 GCA_013400575.1 Peucedramus taeniatus | reverse complement strand
ATTATTACTATTATTTTCCTATGGCACTCATCGCAGACAGCCCCTCCTGGGCAGCAGGAAGCATCAAAGGTTACCAGCGCTGATGCTGAAACGTTTCGATGTTTCCAAGGAATTTGTGGATTCCAGCATCCGAGGCTCCCGCGCTCTGCGAGCCGCAGCCCGAGCACGGGGTATTTAACAGAGCCTATGAGGTGATGACAGCTCACAAGGAGTTGATAAACGCCATTCCTCAGGAAGATAAATGTAAACCAAACCCTCAAACCTCTGGCAATTTATTCACAAATCCAATTATTTTACATCAGCGTTTTAAATTGAAAGGGATGGGGAATTTTTTTAAAGAGCAGCAAGGATTTGGGCTCGGGTTTTATTTATTTTTATTTATTTATTTTTTAAGCGCTGAGAAAGGAGAGATAGAAAAGGCAAAAGTGAAACAAAAGGAGGGTGGGAGGAAGGCATTAATATTCCCTCCTTGGGAGGGTCCTGGCTCCTGCTGGGAGGGCTTCCCTGCTCGGGGCTGGAACGCTCAGATCCAAGAAAATCCCAATTTTTTCTAGGGTGGCTTTTGAAGGTGTGCAGGACAGGGTGGATTTCAGAGCTGAAGGAGCTCCAGGGGTTCAGGAGATCACTCACACCAACTCCTGCTCCCAGATTCCCAAATTTGGAAGTCCAGGGCTCCCACTTTTTCGGGATATTATTTTGTCACGAGTTTGGGAAGAGCAAACACTTATTTTCAGGAATACTTTCCCTAGAGAAAAAACCCACTCCATAAATAAAGTGATCTTGAGAACGATATTCTTAATTTTCAGATGGATAACTGTGCTTGGGATACTTCAGGGCTGGGATATCAGGAATGAAACCGGGAATAATTAATGCAAAAAAGACTCGGGATATTAACGACTGTCTCGAGCCATGACAACACATTTTTTGATGAAACCAAAGAAATTACAGCACAGATCAGTCTGGCACTGGGAGGATCCATGATCCATGTCAACTCTCCCACTGAAATGCTGGGAAGTCCCACTTGGATACACAATACACCACCCCAACATCCTCAAATTCATCCTGGGCTGTTTCTTACTATTTAATAAAATCCCTGGAGCTACAGCTGTCCATCAGAGCCTGCTGGGACACGGGGCTTTGAGGGACACTGCTGCTGCCACCCCAGCACAGAACACTTCCACCATCCAGGGATGAAAATGGGAAATTTTATTGCCCCAGCAGTGCCACCCCCAGCAGCTCTACCTCAGTTAAAATACACTTTTTACTGATTCCCCAAATAGACTTTTCATGATTCCCCATTGATATGCTCTCAGAAACACAGAAGGGCTCACGCAGCCACCACGTGAGGCCCAGACAGTGAAGACTGTGGAAATTGATAAACTCAATTATGAGATCTCTTGCCCAAGCAGAACCACATCTAAGGCAGAAGGGTCTCCCTGGGATTTCGAGGAGGAGCATGTGACACAGAATCTCTTGCTCTGCATAGTTTGAAATTCTTTCATACCAAACTCTCCACTCCTTGGGCTCTTGTGGAGCCTGAAGCAGGTGAGTGCTCCTGGCTTTGGTTCATGCAGATTTCAGCCACGCATTGTCTGAAACCTTTTAGACATTCAAAACCTCTTTTTTTTTTTTTTTTTTTTTTTTTTTTTTAATTCCCCCCCTCCATCAGCATCCTAATGACTCATTTGGATTGCTTGCACACAAAACCCCCTGGAGCCAGGACTTACAGTAAAAATGTTTGGAGTATGTGTCAAGGACTGCAGAATGGGCGCATTATAATTTGTTAGAAGAGTCTGGGCAAGATTTCTGACGGGGAAATACTTGCTACTAGCTGAAATATTTTGGGGTATTTTCACTGGGAAAAATTTGAAGCGTGTTATCATCCCCTGCATCTTCCTACAAAAGGGAAATTTCGTCATTCCCACCGATGTTCCAATTCGTTCAGCTGCGAGCATGAAAAGTGGGAGTTTTGTTTGGCCAGAGCTCTGCTGAATTTCAGCGTTTTTATTCTGCATCAGCTGCTCTGACCGCAGCACTTCCCCAAAAGGTGCTGGGCTCTCTGCTTAGGAAGCGTTTGGGTCCAGGGAGACACCACTGCCCTACAAACACCACAGAAAACGCGATTTTCTCAACCTCACAGCTTAATTCAGTGTCACAGGGTAGGATAAAGCCTTCCTGACTCTAATTACAAACTCTTCGGAGCAGTGTATTTCTAATTATCTTTTATTTGGTATGTTCCATGTGCGGTTTTTATATTCTGAATAGGGTGTTCTCCCAAATTCCAGCTGAATATTTTGTCACACTCAGGGCACGTGTTCCTAAAATCCACATTTCTGCTCAGATCTGCTCCTTTTCTAAATATCCACCCTATTTCTGTATTATAACACCCAAATTCCCTGCAGTTGTAACCACCCTATTTTCTGACTAATTATTTTTCCCTCCACATATTAACACTTCAAACTAATGGGACATCTAGCAAAAATCAACATTTATGCCCTGATTTATATTAGATCTATTTTATTGTGATATTGGTAAGAATGGGAATAGAGCAATAGCCCCATGCCAGCTGTAAATTTTACATTTCTTTGCATAAAAACGTTATTTAAGATTGCACAAAAACTCCCACACATGAAAATATTTCTTAACCCAACTCTGCCTACAAAAAATATTTATGGAAAAAGTTCATTTTCGAACTAGGAGTGATCCATGACTTTTGTTTCCTGTCAGTACTGTATGGAATACTGTGGCTGTTTAGATCTTGGGTCATGGAAAGGAGAGAAAAGGAGATATTTCCATATCAATGGAACACTCTCCTCAGGAGTCAGGCAACGGGAACAATATTTGCATCTACAGTTTGTTAACAGCACAGGCAAAACCGCCAGGGAAAATTCTTAAATTAGGGTTTAATGTGATGGTCTGTGTTGGCAAAAGAGAAACAAAAAGGCACCACAAACCCCATGTGCTCAGGAGTGGCTGGGTCTGTGTAAATATCCCCTAAATCACCAGGGAGGACCTGAACCCCTTTTGGCTGGGCAGAGAAACTCCTGGGGTGAAAAACACACCCAGAGCTGTCCCCTTCCATCCTCCCGGCCTTCCAGAGGGAAACGAGGCAGCTAAACGGGAGTAGATTGCTGAAAATGCACTAAATTCGTTATATGATTGAAGAAATTCCTATTTCATAGAGGCCCAGAAGTCAGCATCCTGAATAAACCTCAGCAGATAAAGATCTCCCTAATGCTGGCCCGTTCAAAGCCTGGGACCTCGAGGATCTTGTAAAAAAAAAGATCCCATCTATAGCAGAGTTGTTTCCTAACCCACATCTGTTCATAGCTCTTGAGAAGCTGTAATTCTCTTTCTTGCCCCATGGCTATTTCTGATACACATCTAACTTCTTCTCCTTGGCTTCCAGAACATCTCGTGATAATGAGTCCCGTGGAATATTTGTGTTGCACTACAAAAACAAATTCCTTTTAGCCATTTAAAACCACTCATCTCTTAGCCACCCTTTTTTATGGAGTATTTCTTGCTGAAATAGGACTGAACCCCCTATTCCAGCTGGCATCACAGCATCACCACTTTATATTTTATTTTCTAGCACAGCCCTTATACTAACATTTAAAAGAAGAAATTGAAATCCTGACTGCTGAACACAGATGCCATTAAACTGCCCTCAATAATGCTCACATATTTTTTCTCACTTAAGAGCTCACTGGAAAAAGATAAAGAGACCTTTTCTGTGGAACCACATGTCAGTGGAATTGTTAACATATTTGCTATCACTAGTTATATTTAAAGATGTTGTGAGAATGAAAACAAAAATCAGAGTTTTTCACAAAAGGGAACTGATTCCTGGAGAACCTTTTTCTGCCAAATCATGATCCCCTCCTGAGGACCAAAAAACAACAGCAGCTGAAGGAAATTTAGTATTTCTGAAGTTATGGCCACAAATTGAGGAAAATAAATATAGAATGAAGGGACTGTGCATTGCCAGTGGTTTCTGAAATCCCTTAATTGGGTGATTTCATGTAGTGCCAAGAACAGAGCTAAAATTTTAACTTTCAAAGCATGAGTTCAGGGCCCAGTTCTCAGAGTGATGAGCACACTTAGCTTCTACAAAAGGCACTGGACTATAGCACTTTATAAAAATCAGGCCCCATGTTGTTTATTTAATTTATTTTTAAAAGATTTTCTTTGCTTTAGTCCACTAACAACTAATTAAGCTGCCTCCAGATTAAGAGGCCGAGCCAAGAATTACAGGATATACCACATGCTTTCTCAAGGCAAATATTTACAGTTGTTTGTTGGGTTGATGTCTTTGACATCCATCTTCTACACATAGGCCATAAAAAAAAAAAATGCAACATCACAAAAATCACCACATGACATGATGTGAAAGATCTGCTTTTTGAAAAGCAAGATGTATTCAACGCCAGCTTTGCAAATTGTTTTGCAGATGCTATTTCTATAATGCTGGCATGGCTCCTCCGAGTGAGGGGGGCCAGGGGGAGAGCAACATAAAAGACTTAGATCAAAGATTCTTTTTTGGTAGGCAAAGGCTTCTGGCTTCTTTTTCCTAATAGGAAAAGTTTGTGATATCAGAGGAGACCGCACATCAAGCAGGGCTGTGCAGCCCAGCTTTCCCATTCCCTTTATTCCTGCCCTGCCTCTCCCTTGGTGCTGGGCTGCTGCTTCTGGGGCCTCGGTGGGATTTCCCACAGGCAGAAAACGCTGCAGAAGCACAGACTGGGTGATTTGTTTGTCATTTCTGCATCACAAACCCTGGCACTGATCCGGTGAGAGGCTCCGAGGCCTCCGTGGTGCTGTCGGGAATCACGGATTTATTCCTGAGTGTCATCAAGGCAGCCCTGAGAGGCAAAAAGCTCTGCCTGAGCTTCCCAAATCCTCTTCATGTCTGGATCCAGCACAGCTCAGTGAGGACTGACTGCTGGGCGAGAATCAGGCAGCTCTGGGGGGAACTGAGGGTGAACAGGGCCTGCCCAGAGCATCCCTCAGTGCTGGGGTGATGTGGTTGGGATGAATCTCCCATTTGGGATAAATCCACTTTGGGANTGGGATGAATCTCCCATTTGGGATGAATCTCCCATTTGGAATAAATCCACTTTGGGATGAATCTCCCATTTGGGATGAATCTCCCATTTCCCCAGTGTCCCTGTGCTGCCTGAGGAAGGGCTGAGAGCTTTCCCAGCAGGTTGCAGAGCTGCAGCATGGCTGGGAGGGGCAGTTCCCAACCCCAATCCCCCTGGAGCAGGGAGGTCCCCTCACAGCCAGCCCAGCACGTGGAACCTGGCAGATTAATAACTATATTAAAGCATAAACTTCAAAATCCCTGATGGGAAGGTGGTGACAAAGGACACCAAGCAAACACAAGCTGACAGTGCCGACCTGTTTAAGAGCTGGAAGAAGCACAGAGAAGATGTTTCTCTCTATGAGAACCCAATGATTTTCAAGTGAAGGTCTTTGAACTTCTTTATCTGAGCACTTATATTTTTATTACAGGAAATTAAGAGGCTGAATGATGTGTGATTCAACTGTGGATCCCTGGACATGAAATGAAGCCATAATAAAACATTTTTTGTACAAAATCAAAACCAGAAACTTGACTCTCTCCTACTTCTGACCTCTGCTCTATGGCCATGGTAGGAGCCAAGATCTGCTCCTTGTAGTGGTGCATTAATAAGTCCTTAGATGGGTTAAGTTGCTTTAAATGTTATTATTGACCATGACACTCCTGAAGGCCTCCCAGGGATCCCTGGCCATGACAAGGCAGGACAGGGGTCTCCTTTAGCACCTTTATGCCTGGCTGGACTTCAAACCCAAGGCTGGGAGTCCCACTCTGTTTATTTACTTTGCCTCCTCCTACCACACTGAGATACAGATTTTGGTCTATCCTTTAGAAGGATAAAGTCAAGAAATGAGGCTAGGCAAGAGAAGGTTGCTTCAAAGATGGTTTTGGCTTTGAAAATTGCTACTCAGGAAGAACAAATGCAGCCTCTCAGAGTCCTGCTGCTGTTGACTGAGCTGGCAGAGAAAAACATGTGAGAACTGGAAGCATCAGGCAAAGAAATCAAACTGATGCTCTAATCAAGTACAGCTCAAATCTGTGATGCCCAATAAATACAATCAGCACAGCTGGAACTTTGCCAAAAGACCCAACAATACAAATTCAGTTTTCCAGGGAGGGCCTCTCATGTTAAACTACAAAAATTAACAAACACTGCAGTTACAGCCAGGGGATCACCCCTCTGCTGCCATCCCCTTCCTGTGCCAGCACCTCCAGCCACAGGGATCTGGTTCAGGGAGCTGAACCAGCCAAACCCAAACCATTTTCTTTGACACTCAGGCTCCATGTAATGACCAATTGTCAGGGATGAGTCTGGGGGAAGGAAAAAGCAATGATTTCCTTCAGATCCCTCTTGCCAGTTAAACAGGACACCATCTTCCTGCTCCTCATTCTGCTGGCATCCCTCATCCTGCCTTTGATGGCACATTTCTGCCCTGATCTGCTCCACATCCAGATCTTTAGGGGAGCCCTCTCCTTACCCCCTTATTAAAATGGAAATAAACACCAGTGTTAAACCAGCTTTATGCCACCTGTCTGAAGAGCCAGAAAACAATGGTTCCAAACATTCAGCCACTGTCACCCTGACATGGAGCACATCAGAGCTGTGAGTACAGGTGATGTGGTGACAGCTGAGGGACAATTGTCCCTTGCACAGAGCTCCCTGCTGATGGCAGTGCCCATTGCCAACTCTGCCCGAGCTGCTCAGAGAAGCCACAACACCAGATGTGTCACACCTGGGTGACAAAGGCCCTGGGGACAGGGGGAGAGCTGGGTCAGCACTGGAGAGCAATACCCAAACAGGGCAGGAGCAGCACGTGGAGAGTGAAGTGATACAGAAACAGAGACAAGGAAAATAAAAATAAAACAAAACCTCCTGAAGATTCTCTGTCTTTCAAAGCTGAGCTGAATCTGATCTGTTCTGGTTCTCTGTGGTCATCACAGGGTCTGGAACACTCAAATTTACAGGGAGAAGGTGAGGGGATGACAAGGACAGGGGGACAGGGACTGCTGGGTTGGGGCAGCACCTCCAACAGGGTTTGCCTGGTTTGTGACCATGGATTTAAGCAGAAGACTGAAAAAAAGCTAATTTTCCAGCACCTCTGCCACTGCTTCAGAGCCAGCTCCTCACCTGCCATCTTTGGCTTTTCATTCCCATTTAAAAAGATGTGAAATACACAGTAACAAAACAGCCCTAGAGCCAGTGAGCCCAAGGAGGAAACCAAAAGAGGAAGTAAAAGGCTTAAAAAAATAAAAATAAGACATAACATTGGTCTCTGCCAGTGTCTGCTGAGACATTCAAATGGAAATGGGGCAGTTTCAGTGGTGGCCATCCACATCTCCACTGGGGAGAAGGCAGCAGGATCCAGGAATTCCTGGGAGCACCACCTGGAAAAGGCTTGGGCATCACCAGGACACCTGGCCTGGTGCTTGGGAACTCACAGCTTCATTCACACCCCCAGAAACCCTGAACCTGGCTGAACACAGCCCAAGATATCCCAAATCTTTCACAACCCAGGTAAAGGACTCGGAGAGAAAATTCAGATATGAAATGTTTGGGGAATTCTTCTCAGTTCATCAGCAAAACATCTCCTCAGCTCAGCCTGGGTTATTTGGGTTACCAGGGCCCTGATGTTTTCTAACCAGTTCTAAATCAAGCCTCAAGAACAAAACAATGAGGATTATGACAGTTGAAACAAACAAGTTATTTTTCCTGAATTTTCATGGCTACATGCAAGATACACGGGCTTTTTATCAAAAAGCTCTATTCATATAAATATTTATATTTATATCAAGGGGTCCTCTGATTTTATTTACAAATGCAGCTCCCAAACACAAACACTGATAGACTCAGCCTCAGTGAAATAACAGTGTCACAATAACCAAAAGTTTAAGTCAAGAAGGGATCTTCCCCTAAGAAACAAAAAAGAAATGGTGCTTTTTTGTTAAATATTGAAAAAAAAACCCCACGTCATCAACTTACATGTTAATGGTGGGACATTCTGGCACCATCCAAACTTTTCTGCCTCTTCGAGTGATGCAAGAATTTACAGGAGAAGTTTTCACACTTCCTCAGAGAGGATAAAATCCCTGTTGCTGTTCGAAAGAAAATCAAAACAAAAACACAAAAGAGGAACAATTAAAGGCAAAATGCTGTTTAGAAGTGCCTGTTTCTCAAAAGAGACACAAACTAAAGCTCAACCACCCTCCTTCTGCCACTTTTAAAAAATTATTCTTTCTAATTATAAAATTACAGCCTTTGCTGATCTTTTCAGAGGGTTTTCAGTTATACTGTATAAATCTCCTGAACAAATCCCCCCCATTACCCAACATCTTTACTTAGGAAGCATTTCTGAGGTTATTTCTAGGAAAAAGAAACTAGGAAATTACAATATTTGCTGTTGTTTCAGTACTGGTTTGGTTTTTTTTTTTGTTTCCTCCTTCTCCTCATGTGGTCATCCTGAGATG
The DNA here is from genome assembly GCA_013400575.1 of Peucedramus taeniatus. Classification (NCBI taxonomy): domain Eukaryota; kingdom Metazoa; phylum Chordata; class Aves; order Passeriformes; family Fringillidae; genus Peucedramus; species Peucedramus taeniatus. Next base: position 94,660 of record WBNO01025890.1, on the reverse strand, counting down.
ACTGGAATGTACAGGAACACCCCAATACTCAGAAGAATAAAGTTCAAAATTGATTTTATTACACAGCTCAGGGAAAAAAAAATGCAAGGCTGGTAATTTTTCCTAATTCCTGCTGCCACGAAATAGAAATGCTTTCTGGTTCATTGAGCAAATTGGTGGGTCTGAATTCCAGAAATTCAGATATCCTCACAAAGGCAGCATTATGACCAAACAGGTTCTGTGTTGGGAATTCTGGCCGGGTGCCACTTTGTTAATAAATACAAGTGTTGAATTCAGCTGGATTTAAAGATTGTGTTCTTTGCTTGAGCAAGGCTGAAAGTGCCAGAGTTGTAAAATTATCATTGAGCTGGAGCTTTGAAACTCAGGGACAGCAGTGCAGATAAAAAGTGTCTGATCCTGCAGGGAAAGGGAGATGGGCAGGGCCAGCAGGGACCAAACACTGCAAACACAGAGACTGAACAAATGACTCGCTCAGGAAACCTACAAAACATTTTTAATTTGGCTCTTCATGCTTTTAATTCGAATTTTAATGATAGAAGGTAAAGCAGCAAAGAGCAGGATTAGAGATCAGAGCTGAAATTGTTCCTTTTTGGGTCTTCTGTGCTCTTCTTCATTAAAAAGAATTTACTTTTCTTCGATAAAATAGGTAATATTCCATTATCAACAATGGCAACCAACTGGAATTACAACAAAAATGGCCCAGCATTTGGGGGTTTTGGGGTTTGTTTTGTTATTTGTTTTAGTTACAGTTGACAGGTTGCTTAAAATAAATTATGTCTTAATCATAGGATAACATTTATATATATTTTATATTTATATATTTTGTTATATATTTATATAAATAAGTAAATATGTATCTTTATATGTATTTTATAGATACAGATTATCATAGCTGAACAATTCCAGGCACATGATTTACCTTCCTACCTACTCCAGTTCATCACAAAAAAAATCAGAATTGCTCAAAATATCTTTGTTATTCCGAATGAAGCAGTAAGCACCATTTTCAATCAGTGGCCCATGACTAGAAAGTTGTGTTTTTTCCTGTGCTTACAGATTAAAACCTGGGGCACAGGGAGGCATCTAAGCCAGCCCAAACCCAGCAGCACTTTGCCCCTTCCTGGGGAGCTCTGGAAGCACAGGAGAGGATGGGCAGGGTCCCTGCAGGTGCCTAAAGTGGATTTTATCCATTTAAAATCCACACGTGGATTTATCCGCCTGTATCTGTGCCAGCACTCAGGGTTTATCAATTTCTCCATGTGCAAAGCTGCTCACAGCTCAAATTTGGGTTCATTTCTTGTTTTACACAGGTGAGACCCTGGAACTGTGTGCACTTGAGCAATTCCTGCTTCAGCGTGCAGGTGAGTTGGCCCAACTGCTTTGTGCTCCTTTTCCTGAGCATTTGAGGCTGAGCTGGTGCCAGCAAGAAAGAGAAACTTTGCCCCTTCTCTCCCAGTTCTGGTACAGTTTGACATTTAGACCCGAGTGAGAGCCTTGTTTCATGAGAAAAACATTGATTTGATTTGAAATTACTCAGCTAACGAGTCGGTTCTGAGCGACTGCGGGGACAACTCTTCATAAAATCTTCTTGGTATTAGCAAAGAGAGTTTATAACTTAAAAATACCCAACAAGAGACATCTGCACTGTCACTGCCTGCAAGAGGTGTTTGGCACTTGTCCCCCTGGGCACTGAACAAGCTGGGATGGTGAAAGGTGTCCCTGCAGGGGGTGGGATGGGATGAGGTCCCTCCCATCCCAAACCATTCTGGGACCATTTGGGATCCATCCCCTCGGGTGCTCTGACCTCCCCCTGTGGGAAGCTGAGTGGGATCTTCACAACCTGCACTACAAGATGCCCTGAGTGGAGATATTTAGAAATTCCCTATTTTTCCATACCCTTGAAACACTTAAGTATTACAAGGAGAGAGATGCTGAGCATCTCCTAGAAGAATAGAGGGAAACCTCCAGTGTGGAGTGGGCCCAGTAATAAGGATCCTGCTTTAATTNTATAATTTTTAAAATATATGTATATAAATATTTTTTTCCCTTCTAAAAATGCTGCAAGGGTTTCATTGCAGCAGCCTAATGAAGCTCTGCCATCCCCCCTTGCTTCTTCCCCTGGCTGGGACACACGGGGCCTGGGGAGGAGGAGGGAAAAGCAGGAAAACAACGCTTGGTTAGGTGCTTTTCATGACATTGTGCGAGCTAATCAAGTCAAAATAATCCAAAACATCCCCTGAAAGAGATGAGTGACTGCACAATGAAACCTCCCAAGACATTTTCTCTCCTTTCAGACACCACCCACGACCCCGTTTGAAGATTTCCACTCCTTTCCCCCAAGTGAGCACATTTAAATCACAGCTCCTCCAGCTCCACGAAATCCACAGGTGCATAAATGGAATAAAAGTGCATCAAACACCCCTCTGCATTTATTTCCATTTATTTCCACACCCCCCGAGCTGTGGTGTTTGCAAAGTGCAGGCACGTGTTTACCAAGCTGTTATTTTACTTCTGTATTTGTACAGCTCAGGAAAAAAAAAAAAAAAAAAAAAGGAACACTGCAGCTCTAAGGGGGTGGTGTTGATAATTTGGATTTAAATCCTTGGGAGATGTTTGTGTTACAGCATCTCATGGCACACACGTTTAAAAATGGCATTTTCATCCATTAGAAAATCACTCTTGAGAGCTGTCTCACCAAAATGTTCGGTGCTCCTCGAGTGAGATCAGCCACAAATAATACCTGCTGTGATATTTAATCAATTTAGAGATAGCAGTGGATGTTAGTGCCTGTCCACATCGGGGATGTGATGGATCTGTCCCCACATTAAAAATACATGGAGAAACCTCCTCGCTCTGAGCTAGAACAAAAAAGCTTTTCATTGCTTTACAGAGGACTTAGTGCACAGCCCATCTGTGGGCAGAAAAACCCTGCTGCAGGCTCAGCTCTGCCATTCCTGCTCTCAGGTACACCTGGAGCTACAGGGAAAAGCCCTCTGCTCTTGATTTTTACCCCTAAATTCATCTTCTGCTGCTCAGTCCTTGCAGAGCTGAGCAGGGTATCAGATATTCCAGACAGAAGAATTTTGCTGTGTTACGCCTTTAGATAAAACTTTCATGGTTAACCTTCAAAAATTATCTCACTTTCTCCCCAGTTCTTATCCTAAATAACATTTTCAGTCTGAGCACTGCTGTATTTAATTGCTGTAGTCAAAACAGAACCACAGAGATCTTAACAGAGAGCCAAAAGAATGGTTGTTGTTCCTCCTCTTACCTCAGCATCTAAGTCATAAAATGTCCTTAAATGAATCAAAGAGCAATTTTAGGGACGTGAAAATGTCCTGATGCAAAACCAAAAACTTTTGCCTGCTCTTGAATTTAGAAGGTTTGGATCAAATTGTTTCAATTCACTGTGAGAAAAAGAAGTTTTGCAATGATTACCCAGACCTGAACCTCTTCCCCAAAGAACTTCTCTCACATCAGAGCAATCTTCAGCTCAAGCTGCTGCCTGACAATTTCTTGTATTTACTTTTTGCTCTTTCCCTCCACCTGCTGAAGTTTTGCCCACTAAAGCCACACAAAAGGAATGAAATTATTTAACTTCTGCGAGTTTTACCAAACAGAATGTGAGATTAACCTGCCAAATGTTCAACCCCTTGCCCAGCTGAGCACCGAGCTCATTTTTCTGCTACTTTTTCTTCAGGAAAAAGAATCTGCACTTCTTCAGGAAGTGCAGATTTGAAGCTCTGGCAGATAATAATACACAGACACAGGACTGTTTTTTTACCAGTGATACAAAGGAAGTGGTTTTGTTGCTAGCAGGCACCTTGCTTGGGATATTAAGATAATGAAAGTTCATCACTACAGACAAATTGTAACTGCAGCCCATCCAATCTGACCTCAAGCCTGAGTGACTGAATGAGAGAACTGCATCTAAAACAGCCCTAAGCCTCCAATAAATCAACCTGACCTCCCCTGAGCTGTTAGAACTTCGATAGACACAGATTAAAGCAGGAAACAAAACAAAATCTGTAAGGAAGAGAAGTTTCAATGGTGCTATCTGCATGCAAATCAAAGGCCAGCTCAAACTTTAATCACATTTAGCTTTTCTTTCCTCCAGTGACTGCTCCCTGATTTTATTCAATCACACTCTCCAAAAGAATGCACGGGAGGGATATCAAGAGGCAAATTTACTCCAAGAGCTAGGAAAGATCACACATTGACCCCTAATTCTGCAAGGCCAGTCTTTCACCATGAGAAATGCAGATTTTAAACTGGTGTATGGAAATACAGAAATATCAGCATGTGTTTTAATCATAGCAGCTGAATAGCTGGGCTGAATAAATACCAATAAAGGCACTCCTAGCTCCTGCAGGCACATCTATAAAAGGTCTTCTCTACAGCCAGTGTTTTGGAGTTATTTCCCAGTGTTCAGTGGTTCTTGCTGCTGTTCACTGGTTCCCAGTGTTCTTGCTGCTGTGGGTGGGGTAAAAACTCTCACCCTGCTGAAGACACTTTCCCTCCCAGTGAAATAGTCACTTTTCCTGATTCAAACAGGTACAAAAAAATAATTTATGTTGGTTCGAGGTTAAAAAGTCTGCAATACTTCAAAAGCCTGTTTACCTGTGATTTAAAACCAGTATCTTCGGATCAAAGAGATAAACTGTCTCCATGCTGTCTGCTGATCACCTTCCTAAAGCCTTTCCCCCTTGAGTTAACTTTTAGTTTTCCCGAAGTATGAAAGGATGCCAGTTTCAGATTTGTCCCTGCACACTTACAGAAGATTTTGCCTGGCTCTATCATCCTGCACGGGAGATAATGTTTCAGCAATTTAAGATTTAACAGCTGCTGCCAGGAACTGCAATTGGATAATCTCGGGGCTGCTGCTGCTTTGAAGTTGCCAAGTCCCAATAAACCCCAGAGCTCTGAGTGCTGCATTTGGGATTATTAGCAGTTAATTGGGAGATCTTTTGAAAATGTTGAAAACACTGGGATGCACTGGGGTAGAATTCTGCTAAAATCAGCTGGAAACAGCAAAGCTAAACTTTATTCTTAAAGCAGAGTGGAGTAGAAAGGGAGAGATGAGTTTGACATCCTTTGGTGTTTGTTGCTACCATTGGAGCAGAAAGGAGCTCAGGGCCTGGCAGCCACTTCCTGAGAGCAGAAAAAATAACCTACATTTTCTGCAGGTTGTGCCGAGATCGGGGAGCTCTGATATCACCACTCATTCATCTGGTCAAGTGCTCAAAAAGAGATGCGAGACCTCCCCTGCTGGCCAAATTCCAGCAGAGGAGAGAAGAAATCCAGAGCTGGGGAAGGATGGAGTGACACATTTCCTCCTTGAGAGAAATACTCATCTCTGATAGCAGCAAAGAATCTGTTAAATATAAAATGCTGAAGCTGAGCTACTGAGGGGGGCATCAACACTGATAAATATTGACTTGAAAATATCGTCAGGGTAGAAAGTTAATTGAAATGCTGAAGCTTTGTTTGCTTCCCCCTTCAGCACAGCTGAAACAACAAAACCAGTCAGGCAACTTTTCTTTTTTTTTTCTTTTGGTCAGGTATGTGCTGAGTTACTGACAAAAAGCTTTGGGGTTCTCAGAAGAGCTGCAACACCCCAGGGATTTCTCCCAGCTCCAGAATGAGCTCAGGAAATATCCTGGGTGCTCTTTGTGTGCATCTGGTTTGTGGTCAGACACAGAATCAGAGTGAAAACACTGCTGGGACCCCCTTTCCCAAACATTCAGAGCTTTACAAATGAGAGTTTAAGGTTCTCATTTGTGAGGGTGAAGGGCCTGGCTTTGTTTTTGCTGCACTCCTCCCCCCTTACAGAAATGAGCATGGAGATAAAACTGGTGTGCCTTTTGCTCCACTCCCTCCTCTGTTTGTTTTCTGGATAAAATGAAATTTCTGAAATTCCACTGTGGGTTGTGACATACTGTAGAATGCTCATGTTTAGTAACTTCGGGTTTTTACCTATTTAATATTTTAAAAATGCTTTTTACAGAGTAGCTGTAACTACAGAAGTGTAATTCCATGAAGTGCTTTCACACCTCTTCTGCATAAGGGTTGGTGCTAAAAAAGTGCCACAGACTTCATTTTACAGCTGGAAAAGTTCACCACAGAGCCCTGCAAAGTACCTGGACATTTATTTTTCCACCTACATCCCAGGCTGGGTGCTGGGAGTGGCCAGGAAAACCTCCCTGAGCTCATCCCACCCTCCTGGCCTTTCCCTGGGTCTGGAAGCAGAATTCCAAGGACCCAGGTGGAGGAGGAGGTGTGAAGGAGAAGGAGCAGTGCCTTAGAATATCCTGAACACAGAGGATTTTTCTTCCTGTGACTCTTCACATTAACATCACTTTACCTGTGTTACCTGAACTAAGCCCAGCAGCAGCTGCTACATCCCATAATATTCTTCCGTCGCTCTGGTGTAGATGCAGATTAAGTTGATAGCTAAAATCCTGATTATCTGGGCCCAAAGTAACCCAAACCAAGCCCATGGGTCAGTGAAGAAGCCTAAAGAAAAGAACTGCTGCTGTTTGCAGGGGATTGTGGTGGCAGGGAAAGGGAGAATGCTCCACTAAAAGAGGGGATGGCTTAGGTGGGATATGGGGAAGGAATTCCTGGCTGGGATGGGATTCCCAGAGCAGCTGTGGCTGTTCTGGATCCCTGGCAGTGCCCAAGGCCAGGTGGGATGGGGCTGGAGCAGCCTGGGACAGTGGGAGGTGTCCCTGCCATGGCAGGGGTGGCACTGGAGGGGCTTTAAGGTCCCTCCCAACCCAAACCATTCCATAATTCCCAGTATTCCCAAAATCTTCCAGCTGAGGTGAGGGCAGAGAACACTGACCCTGCTGAGAAAAGCAATTTTTAAAGAAGAGTTTGATCTGAAGAATCCCCCCACACTAATGGGCTGAGGAACATCCCTGTGCCACAGACAGTTCTTGTCCACAGAAGTTCTGTGTAGGACTTTCCCAGGACAGGTCTCTCACCCACCACTTTTCAGTGGGAAAAAGGAAGCAAATAGAAATGATTGTCCTGTGTGTTTCTGATAATTAATAAAGATTCCCTTGTGTTTCATACACAAGATGTGGTGATGCATACCAGGATGTGGGTGACACAAGGTTAGTGTTAATAGTCAAAAAATACCTGTAAGCAAAGAGGAAATAAAATTGACAGAAAAAAACACAAAAAAATTCCTGGAACTTTCATTAGAAATCCTCACCCACACAAAACCAGACAAACATTCCTGTTTTTTTTTTTTTTTTTTGTTTGTTTTTTTTTCCTTTTTTTTCAATAAGCTTTTTTTTTTCTTTTTTTTTTTTTTTTTTCTGTGTAAAGAGCTGTTTAAATGGCTGAAATAAGAATAATCACCAGCAGCACCCAAGAGTGTCCCTTTGATTGCTGTTCCATGGATTCCCAGGTAGGATTTTCCCACTGCAGCACAAAGGAGCCATTCAGGGCCCCACAAGGCCACACTCAGTACAGAGCCAGGCAGGAAACTTTGACCCCACAGCATGAAATCATAAATTGATATCATTTAGGGACAAATGTAGCATCTTATCCCACGTTTATTGCCAGCAACTGCAATAAAATAAAGATAAATGGGAGGGATGAAAGGCTCCTGGTGGGGCTGATCATATCAACACCTGAGTGTTAGATAGAGTCCAAAGAAAGCAGAGTCCAAAGGAAGCTCAGCCCAGGGTGTGCAGGGACAGGGATGTGTCATCTGCCTTCTAGACAAAGCTTTCAATATAATAAAACCACTTAATATTATTAAAAAAAAAACCCTTTAATTCTCCTTCTGAGGTTTCCTGTTAAGGCATTCTCGTTCTGCAGATCTACAGCACTGAAAAATGAAACTACAAGATTCATGCTATTTTTGGGGCTGTTTTTCAAGAACCCACAGCTTCTTCTGGGCCACAACAGAAACTCAAGACCAAATCTGTAGAGCTCTGAGCTTCTCAAGTTGTGTTCACAGGAGACTGTGGTACCTTCAGAAAGTGGAGCAAGTGCCTTGGCATTTTGTAGAAAGCTCCTGGCATTTTGATTTGCATAAATGTGTTTGTTCTCTGGTTTGAAGGGCTCCAGCATTTCTGAGATGGTGGAAATGGCAGATTTGTGATTCATTTTTGGCCAGAGCAAACCCCTTTTCCCCTTCCACCCAGTCTGTCTGGGAGGCTCTGGGCAGCACAGGGGGAGATTCTCCACCTGCAGCTTAAAAGCTCCAAGTAATGAGTGGGTGAAAAAACTCAGTGTAAGCACTGAGCTGCAGACAGTCCACCTTGATCAGAAACAGCAAATCAAAAAGCAGCATTTCAGAGGGATAAACTGCGCAATCAAGGAGAAACTGTGTTGTAACAACTGTGATTTTAATGTCATGAAGACATCAAGAACAGAGGGTGAGGAGGGCACCTAATGATTTATTTTCCTAATTTCAGAATGTCTCTTGTACCTTCTTTTCCCCTGGTGAGAATCCATTATTAATATTTACAAGCAATTCTCCTGTAAGCAGGTAAAGGCTCATCATCAAATCAAATTACTGTGCTCCTGATGGCACTTCATGAGATGAGCACTTTATTAGGGAACAAAAGCTTCCAGAGAGATTATTTAATGAGAAGTACATCAGTTTCTTTAATACTTTAATGGTAATTGCTAGTGAGACAATTATTTTCCTTGCCCAATGATTCTTCCTCCCCTAGTGAGCACTGTGGTACTCAATGCTTAGAGCATGATATAATTATTCAGAGTTCATTAATAGACAATATTTCTTGTCCTTTCATTAAACCAGATCTGTGCATGTTTGAATAAGGATATATAAATCAGCAGCCATGCAGCACAAAGTGTATATTATTATTTTACTGGCAAGGAAAGAACAATATGAGCCTGGCACTCTTCAATAAATTGAGGAAACCTGACCCTGGTGGAGTGAGCAAATCTCTGTCTTCAGCACATCTGCTCCACTTCACTTTCCCACCAGCCAGGCAAGGACAATCATTCCCCAGCCTTGTAGGGAGCTCTGAGAATTTAGAGCTGAGCAATAATAAATTACTAATGCTCCTTTTAAACCCCTGCCAGGCAGCAGGGAGCAGTGATAAGAAGATGATGATAAGGCCAGAGGGACGGGTGTCTCTGCAGTGCCAGAGGATTTTTGGTCCCAGGAGGGGAAGAGCCATGGCAGTGACCATCATTTTGGGGTGTGTTTGGCCAGTGGCACCTGTTTCCATCACAGGACTTCTTAGAGAAGCCTTTCCAGCTGGATACAGCAGCTCCTGCATGGATTTGGGAGGATGGAAGCACCAGTGAAGTGTTTCACCCCCCTGCAGCCACACTCCTGCTGGGTGATGCCAGGTTTGGACAAGGCTGAGGAGAAACACAACTAAAGAAAGGGAAAGGACAAATAAGGGAGGTGCTCCTGTGGGTAACAGACACAGCATCAGCTACAGAGGGAGTTCAGGGCATCTGCTGCACCCTGAACCATCCAACCAGCCTGGCCCCCTTGCCTGGGCTCTGCAGGACAGCAGTAACTTCATCCTATGATTAAACACACTGTGCACCAATTTTTCTAAAACCTTAAGGCAAATTTTCAGCTCTGATCCCTTTGAGCCTGTGTGCCCCATAAAGCCCCAGAGCTTTTTCAGTTCAGAACATTGGGAAGAGCAGTGCTGGTGCTGGGCAGGGAAACAGGGGAACTTCTGCTGGGTGTCCCATGTGGGACCAGGATTTGCTGCCAGGAAGGAGAGAAAACAAGGTCCCACCTCCCTCTGCAGCTGAGCACTGCACAGAACACTCTGAGTTTCCCCTGAATGGTTTTGCATGTGAGGGGCTGATAAAGATCTTTTCCTCCAGTTTCATGTTTGCCTGCTATTCTTGTGTAATGGCCAAACCTGTTTGATTACAGATTCCTCTGTCTGGCCTGATTAATGTCCTCCTCTCTGGACCCCACGAGGGAATCTGGGAAGCTTTTGGTGCTTTTTAGGCCATTTGTTGCATTATCTGGGCTGTCACTCTCTATTTCAGCTCAGGATTGCTCAAAACCCAGTGGTCTATGCATTGCTTAAGGTTTTGCTCAGCTTCTCTGTTCTCCAGAGCAACTTTTCTTTGAATTGCTACTAAAAGCAATTTCAGGAATAATCAGCTGTTGCAAGATTAATGGAGATATCCCAATGTCTCTTCAGCCAAGGGTTTCAAGCCCTGTATGTGCAGGGAACCAAGAAGAGCACAGATGTTACAAACTCCACATAATTTGGGTTTGTGAATTCCCTGTCAACCTCGCAGCAGTGAGCAGGAAATCTCAGATGTTTGTCCACTTTCAAAAGGAGGAGATGGCAGAAGAAGCACCCAGTACACAGCACTGGAAAGAGCACAGTGTGCCAGCATTCCAGTCCCAGTGGGGCAGCAAAGCCTCTCCTGGGGGACAAAGCCACTCCCAGAGTGGCTGGATATTCATCAGTTCCCCAGAACCTGGAGGAAATAAGCTCAGCTCAAAGTGAGTTACACCTGTCCTGTGAGCACTGCTGCTGCAGCCTGGAGAACCTGGGCACACCAGGCTTGGGGAGGTGATTAAATAAAGTCACTTGGATGTGACATCCCCATAGAGACTGTTGCTGCAGCAACAAGACCTTTAGCTCCTCAAGTCACTTAAAGATAAATAATACCAAGGAAAAGAGATTCTGCTTCCCAAGCCCTTGTGAAATGTTCAAAAAAAGCACATTTCACCTGAGAAGAACTGGGGATAAGTGTTGCACACATGCAGCAGGTGTAGAGCACTGCAGGGCTGTAATCACCACCTTCTTCTTCATCCTAATTCTGAGGCAGCTCATCATCCTCTACATCACCAAAAAACACAAGAGGAAAAGAAACCCGTGCATTTGGCTACAATGTACTATTTTGAATGGCTTATAGAGAAATGGGGGTGGGAAATGAAAAGTGTATTTATTGCTGATTCTCACTATGAGATTTGACAGATAGCATTTGCCTCCAACCTTTCAAGCCAGAAGTGGAACAGATGTTCATGAAAAGCCAGTTAATTTCCTGCCATTTGTGAACTGATTAGAAACTGAAACATTAGCACACTGCCACTTCTTTATTTTTAATCTTGCTCGTGTTCTGAAAGGAAAAGAACCACCGGGAGCTAAGGTCTGGTTTTCAGACAGGAATAGCTGCACATTTTTATCTCCTCTCTTAACCCAAAACCTCACTGTTGAGGAAATGGGAAAAAGCCAACCTGGGGCTGCACAGGCAGGGACAACTCAGTGCTGCCAAGTGTGTCCTGCCAGGGAATGAGGAAGAGGAGGCTGAGCTTCCACACAGCCCTGGCTCTTGTTACAGCTGCTAAGGCCATGCACAAAGGCTCTACAACCGGTTTCCAACAGCCAGTAAACAGGCTGGTATGCTGGCACAGGTCACTGTCAAAAACGAGGTGTTCTGCCCTGCAGGGAGGAGCCAGGAATGAGGAACCCTCCTGGTTTTAGTTTCCAGCAGTGTTGTCACTGAGCCTCTGCTTTAAGAGCTCCCAGAACAGAAATTCAGGCCCAAACACAAAGATGGCAGAAGCAGGTTTGATTCTACTCAAAACTGAATGATGGCTCCAGATCTAATTCAGGGAAACATTTATGGACTACTGTTGATCTCAGTGGGAGAACTTTGGGCGTGCATTATCAGCTATTCATCCACCCCTGCCCCAACAGAGAGGATTTGACTCTCCTGGGTCAGATGGAGCATGTTACTCAAAAGCAAAGCCGGGCAGAGAGTTCCTGACAAAGCAAGGTTTTGTTGGGCAATCACAATTTGCCAAGGCTGGGATATGTTATTTAAAACATCCTGGGTTTGACGAGCAGGCACCGAGGCTGGGCAGGTCCAGCCCAGGGCTGGGGCAGCTGCTGGGCCACTCCAGCTCCTGCCTTTTCCCTGCTGTTCTTGTCAATATTCCTGGAGAGCTGTGGAGCTGCTTTGCAGCCAAATTAAAAAACTTCATCTTCCCAAAGCAAGTTGGAAATGAGCAAGCAAACAAAAAAAGGAAAAGGAAACCTTGTGAATTGCAAACCCTGCTTTTCAAGGCAGCTGTACTCAGGAGTAATTACAACCAAACAAAGCAAGAGCTGTGTGTTTAAAACCAGGATTTAAGAGGAAAATCGGTCAGGAGAGATTCTGCCCCAGCTCAGCATGCTGTCCAGTATAATATGTATTTTTCCTAAGCTGCACTTGGATCCACAACCGGAAACACAATTTCGAGCGTGGAAAGTAAACTTTGCCTGTCAACATCCCCCGAGCACAAATGTGCTCAGACAGGGGATGCAGGGAGCAGCAGAGCTTGGCTTGAGCAGCAGTGGGCTCAGGCCAGGTGTGTGTGAGCCCATGTGTCCCCACAGGTGTGTGTGCACCAAGGCAGGGTACAAAAATCACAGACACGCAGAGCTGGGCACAGCGAGGCTTCCACGCTGAAAAACAAAACTTTTTCTCCCTGACACAAAGGTTCCTCCATCCTTGCCCCGAGGTGCAGCCCTGGGAAGGTCTGGGGATGTTCTGCTGCCGAGTTTCGTGTTTTAGTAACAGGTGGTTGGGTAAAGGCTCCAGAGCAGCACACGGAGCCAGGCTGGTGCTGCCCCTGCAATCTGCACACACCCAGCTTAAAGGTTATGAAAGCTCGGCCTGAACCCTGCCATGTGTGATGTTACACAAACCATCTCCTCTGTGCTTCATCCCAAACCTCCGGGCCACGCCTTCGCTCGGAATCGACAGCAGGGACCAGGCTGCTATCAGCAGGACAGCGCACGTTTAATTAAAGTTAACTCAAATTAAAGTTAATTCAAATTAAAGTAAGTGGCTGGCTAAAGGCAGAGCTGTCGCTGTCTCCCGGAGCTCAGCCCTCTCGCTAAAATTGCTCAGTTCCCCTTTAAATTCCTTTCCTTACTCCACTTTCAAGTTGTCTTTACTTTTTAATTCCTTTCTTCTTCCTACTTCTGCCACCACTCCTCTGCTTCCTCCCTCTCCTGGGGGAGGGGAAGGGAAGAATAAATGCTTTGTTGTCGCTCCCCTCCCCCAGCCTGTAAAGTTTGCCTCTCGCATCCCCTGAAAACAGCATTTCCCAATTTTCCCGTTTCCCCAAGCACTGGGAGAAACGCTGCGATCTTTAATTGACAACTGGATGTTGGAAACAGACAGGGGAAGGGGGGAGGAAAGGCAGATTTTGTGGGAGAAAGGATGAATCAGGGGTTTTTGGGGTTTTTTTTTGTTGCTGGACATGTGATGGGGAGCGGGACCCGCATCCCTCCCAGCGGGGACATCCCAGCGACCCCAAATCCCGGCGGGGTGGCAGAAGCCACCGCAGCTCCATCTCCCTCACTCGGAGGCCTCCGAGCTTCTCCCTGCGGCAGGAATTTCCTATTCCCGGCTATTCCTGGAGTGATCAGCTGCTAAACAATTCCCAGCGGCAGGAAACCCCATCACTGCTCCCACACTTGGTGCTCCCTGCCTGCCCAAAGCCATCCCAACACCGGTCAAAATTCCAGGAAATTTAGGGAAAAAAACCCCCTAAATTTAATTTGAGGTCCTTGTGCTTACAGCTGATGTGTTTTCAGCTCTGGGTAAACTCTGGTTCTCACTCTCCAGCATTATCTGCCTGCTCCTCTGCCAGAGCCAGGCCATTGTTTGAAAGGGGCAATTTATTGTCTCTCATAAATCATAAATGGGCTCGAATTAAATCTCCATCAGAGAGCCCGGGAAAAAAAATTAACAGAAGTCACTGACTAATTTTAGAATTGTTCAGGAGCTCTGAACTGACGGGGAGAGGATTGTTTGTGTTTTTTTAACAAACAAATTCACACAAAGAAAACCCTCCAGGATTAATTTGCACAACCGTTGCAATCTTTAGGCAGAATTAAAACCCTCCACTCTTAATACTTTTAATTTAAAATACTTCTAATATTTCTATATTAACTCCATTTGATTTTCAAAATTCCCCCTTCCCCCCCTTAATGCCCATCTGTTTATAGATCTCTGTTGTTAATTCAGGGAATAGAAAGCAAATTAAGTAAATAAATCTATTAAAAAGCAAAAAGAAGACAACAAGAGAAAGGTTGAATGAGTGTGATTCGAGCAAATTATGACTAAGGGAGGATACGAGAACAACCTGAAATATTTGATGTGTGTCAGCTTTAGAGACTGGCACAAATTGAAAGAAGGCTGGGTAACAGCACAGCCTCCAAAGGCTCCCTAAATCACTCCAGCAGGAGAGGAGGGAGATGCTGGCACTTCCCTCTGCTCTCAAAGTGCAACCAGCTCGCTCCAAAGAGGGAGAGAATAAAGAAAGCAGCACCCAACACATCCTGAGCCAGCTTCTCCCTAAACAGAGATCTTATCCCAGCTCAGCTTTGATCCTGAAAGGATGCAGTGCTCTGGGAAATGCACTGCAGGCTCTGCTTCTGCACACACCGACCTGGGAGCACAACCCCTCACTCCAAAAGAGGAGCTGCTCCAGAATTATGAAAGAAATCTTCTCTAGGAGTTGATTTTCACCTATAAACAATGTCACAGGTTCAGAGCACAGAAGAATCCCGAAATGACAGGGGGCTAAGGGGACCATTTTCCTAAGCTATCTCATTTAAAACTTAAAATTTTAAAGTTGTACCTACAGTCTATTTAAAAATGCTGTTTAAAATCAGGGCATTGAATGAACATGAATTGAGGTATTTACTGATTTACACCAAGTCTGTGTGTTTGTCACAAAATCAAAGTTTGCTGGCATTGTTTTGTTATATTTATGTTGCATAAATCCAGCCTAGTCAGATATATTTATTTTAAGCACTGAAGTTTTGATGGGTTGTAATTTTTTCTAACTGAAATACAAAAGAATTCAGCTTGTCCTTCCCAGATACACCTAAAGCACAAAAACAAAACTACAGTTCTGCAGAGAGTTTGACTTTGGATTAAGATATTGAATTGCTGGATCTACTCCACATGTTTAAAAAGTCTCACATACCTAGACTTGAAAACTCTATTTTTCTTTTTTAGAATTGACAGCTCTGTAGTCTAAACNATACCTAGACTTGAAAACTCTATTTTTCTTTTTAGAATTGACAGCACTGTAGTCTAAACTACCAAAAGAAAAAAAAAATAGACAAAACCAATTACCATAGGGTTTTTATTGCTAAAATTAGCTTAAATGTAACCTTGTCAAACCTTTGTGGGCTTGACCTGAACAGAATTCTGGTGACAGGGGTGGGATTTCATGAAGGATTCACCTCCAGGAGTCCTGCAGATAATCAGGACTCCTGATTTCCTGGGGGTGAGTGACCCAGTTTGGGGGTTCCAGGTGGCTCTGCCCCCTCCAGGAGCAGCCCTTGCAGCTGAGGGGGTGGCACAGAGCACCCTGCCTGTCCTTATTTCCTGCTGATGGTTCACAGGGGTTTAAAGCAGGAGTGTGATGGGTATTCTGTGTTATTCTCACAGCTGACATCTCTTCTCCATGATGGGCTTTGCTTTGTGTCTCCCCCACCCCCTGAATTTCCAGAGGCACCTGAAAGTGGGCAACAATCAGCAAGTTCAGTCTGGTCAGATGTCAGACACTGCTTGAACATTGGCTTTTTGCTAAACAACCTTTATAAAAATGTCTTTTATAGCTGGCACCGAGTTAGTTTAGTGCCCTTCCTTTTCAGTGTGATCTCTGCTCTTTCTCTTTAATTTGAGGTGATGGTAAACACCATGGCTGAGCTCAATGAAAGCAGGGTTCTGTGAGCTCCAGAGGACGAATCTCTGCCACATCCATCACCCATTTGTGCTGCTTTTGTCTCATTTCAGCTCAGTTACTAATGGTCAGCAATGCCAGGGCCACAGCAGCCTGAGAATGAACGGTGCAAGTTTGGTCTGAGATGCTCCTGGGGCAGCAGCAGCAGCTCCTCATCCAGCTGAAATTCCACCTGGAATCCTGCATCCAGCTCTGGGGGGCTGCTGGAATCTCTAATGTGAGGCTGGGATGGGATTCCCAGAGCAGCTGTGGCTGTTCTGGATCCCTGGCAGTGCCCAAGGCCAGGCTGGGACAGTGGAAGGTGTCTCTGCCATGGCAGGGGTGGGATGAGAAGATCTTTGAGGTCCCTCCCAACCCATTCCATGATTCCACACTGCTGTGTGAATTCAAAATACCCCCAAATGTACATGGAGCTGCTTTCCATGGAATCCTCAAACTGCTTTTGCTCAGGGAAACAAAAGAAACCGGCCCATGATACATGAAATAAAAATGATAAATCAAAGAAACCACTGCTCAGATGGGGCTTTAAAGCAAAGGTGTATAAACACAAAGAAGGAAGATTTGGGCATTGCTGTTCTCCAGGGCACTGAGGAAAAGCAGCTCCAGCTTCCACTGCTTTTGGGTGGAAGAGTGGGCAGGGAAAGTGCTCTTGGGTCAGTTCTCAGAAGCTGGGGTTTATTTGCATAATAGATCAGATAATATGCAAGACCTGCAAATCTCTTATTTCTGTCATCAAACAGGAAACAGAAATAACAGACTGTGACTTGTGGCCGATCATGTGTCAAGAACTGAACAATGTGAGGCTGCTCCTGGAGCATCTACAGAAAAATCACAGGACAGGGCTTGCTTGCACCAATTATTTGACAAATCATTGTGAATAAATCAGTTTGAATCAGGTGATTTTAAATGAAAAAATGATTAAATTAGATTATTCGTGATAACTGTGGTCAGTTCTAAGTGCTTTATCTTGTCTTATTCCACAAAATACTATTTTTCATCTAAACTACCCAGTGCCTAAGTTAAACTCACTTAAGTATTAAATGGTAAAGTGAGACACACTGAGTGAGATTTTAAGTGAAGAAGAACAAAGTTTGGAGCCTCTTGCAGTTGAGATTTGAGTCAAGATTTATTTTACTCAGCCCAGTCTGCTAATTCCAAACCCAAACCTGACTCTCACTGACATTAAAAATGTCACTTCCCTACTCCAATACTGAGAGGTTTTTTTTGGGTTTTTTTTGTTTTCTTTTTGAGCACACCACTATTCAACCATGTCCTGTGTGGAACCAAAATCAGCAATTTATCTTTCTGTAACTCCCTCTGACACAGAAAACACCAACAGCCTCTGGCCCAGACAGGCAGGACCTCACAGATCATCAATCCCTGCACACAGGCTGGGGAGAGAGCCCCAAATATTCCGGGTCAAGGTCCAGAATTGGGGTTTGTGCCTCGATTCTGTTGTCTCTTGTTCGGCTTTGAAGAAGGAAGTGCTGCTCTTGCTTCACAGAATAAATCACCCTGCACAATATGGATTGTTTGGCTCCAGCAAACCCCTGCAAACTGGGGCTGCACTTGGGAAATTCAGTCATGAGCCTGGCAGGACCAGTAAAGAACCTGCAGATTTGCCTCATTTACACAAAATTTGATCTGGATCCCTGACTCATCTCTGGCTGAACCAGGATGCTGACACTGGGTACCAGCAGTGCAGTAGGAACATCCCTCACCTCTGAAGGGACAGTTCCAAATACACATTTTCCATGAATAAACTGAAATATAAATTAGGTTGAGAAGCATTTCACCATTTCAGTGTCTCAGGAAATGTCAGAGAATCTCCAAACCACAGCCTCAAACTACAGCCATGACGTGTGAACTGCTGGGCAAAAGATACTTCAGAAAGAAATTCCTTCCCCAATTTATGGTGAATGTGGGAGATTAAAAGTTCTGCTTCATGCTGGAAGCACAAAACTGCTAATGCAGAGTGTGCTTTGAAACCCAGGTGAGCTTGCACTGGGAATAATGCTGGAAAATGATTGCTGAGCTGGAGTTTAGGGCGGGACTATCAAGACTTAGGTTCAGTCTGAAGGAGAAGAAAACTTCTTTTTAAAAACCACTGATTCCATGTAAGTTATTCTGCTGAGGTTACAGACAAGTTAAGGCTCCCAGTTACCCCAGTTATCCCCAAATTAACAACTCAAGGCTCCCAGTTACCCCAGTGTACCCCTCATTAATAACTCAAGGCTCCCAGTTATCCCCATGTTAATAACTCAAGGCTCCCAGTTATCCCAGTTTACCCCTCATTAATAACTCAAGGCTCCCAGTTATCCCAGTTTACCCCTCATTAATAACTCAAGGATCCTAGTGTACCCCACATTAACAGCTGAAGGATCCCAGTTATACCCATGTTAATAACTCAAGGCTCCCAGTTATCCCAGTGTACCCCTCATTAATAACTCAGGGCTCCCAGTTATCCCAGTGTACCCCTCATTAATAACTCAGGGCTCCCAGTTACCCCAGTCTACCCCTCATTAATAACTCAGGGCTCCCAGTTATCCCAGTGTACCCCTCATTAATAACTCAGCTGATGCTGGCAGCTCTGGCTGCAGCCCTGCTTTACTCAGCTGATTACACCAGTACCTCATTAAGGTACTGATTACACCAGTACCTCATTAATTATGGCCAAACCAGGCCATAATCCAGTTCTGGATGTCTCAGAGCAGCCATGCACTTCCCCGAGTGCTACCTAAGCTGAAAGCCCACACCTGACTGTACAAGTGGAAATAAATGCATTTATGGCCTGTAAATCACATTAAATCACAAGCAGCTGTCTTTGCTTCAGCATGGGCAGCCACCAGCACCATTTCCATTTTGCACAAAACACCCTTCAGTGATTCCTGGGGGTTCCAGCTTCCCCAGGGGATGGCAGTGTGGGGAACCTTCCACTGAGATCTCAGGGCTCGGGCAGAGTGCAAGCTGCTTCCTGAGCAGGTTCTGCTGAGAACAAGCAGCAGCTTTTCTTCAAAGCACTGTGGTGAGGCTCTCAGGTAAGCACGTTTCCTCTCCACCACGGGCTTTGTCCCTCTCCTCAGCAGCGTTGTTTTAATTTCATTCTGACTCTGAATGGGACAGTAAGACAAGAACAATACCACATTCACAGCAGCACAAAAAGTCATTTCCGTGTTATGGCATGGCCAAATCTCTCCTGACCTTTTTGTTTCTTCTGCATTTGAAGGACAAAGGGAGAATGGAGCAGGGAATATGTCTTTTCATATACACCAGGCACTTATTCTCATTTATCCTCTCTTTTTAATCTAAAGGCACTTCTGTGGTGCCTGGTCTCATCACACTGTGCAGAGTTACATTTTTAGTTTTAGTTGCATTATTCTTTTCTGCCCTAAGCACATCAGTTTTTGCAAGGATCAGTCTCTCATTTCCCCTTTATCATCACCCCTTTCCTGGCACTCCTTGACTTTTGCTTGCCCCACATCAGCTTTTAACCAGTGGGATCCCAACAAAGGCACCAAGTGAAACCCCAGTGAGGCCCCATCAGTGCCAGACAGGAGCTCTCAGGGCCAGGAGCTGGGATCAAACCATGCAGGGCCATTGCTTTATTCCCCACGAGGAGGGGGGGGCTGCAGGAAACCTGGGCAGAGATCACCAGACCCAACCTCCAGCCTGAACTGCAAACCCTGGAAAACATCAAAACACCCCAAAAGAGCAAACAGAGGTGAGAGGGAGGTTGGGGGTGCTGAGCTGTGCCTGGGA
The DNA here is from genome assembly GCA_013400575.1 of Peucedramus taeniatus. Classification (NCBI taxonomy): domain Eukaryota; kingdom Metazoa; phylum Chordata; class Aves; order Passeriformes; family Fringillidae; genus Peucedramus; species Peucedramus taeniatus. Next base: position 75,159 of record WBNO01025890.1, on the reverse strand, counting down.
TAAGCCCTGCTTTCGCTGAGGCTGCAGAAGTTTATTTACCCAGGGCTGTGCAGAAATTGCTCCGAAAACATCTCGGAGGAGCCGTTCATTATCCTCCCCCAGCAGGAGAAGGATCCTCCCCAAGAGCAGAGGAGCTGGAATTCAGCACAGGGGGAACCCTGCAGTGCCACCCCCAGCTCCCAGTGGGATCCTGGATCCTAAATTGGGATTGTTGGCGTGTTGGGGTTTGGGGTTTCTCTCCACCTTTCTATAAATGGGACCACAGGGAAAACAAAAAACAAACAAACAAACAAAAAGCCAAAAAAAAAAAAAAAAAGGACACACAAAAAACCAACCAAACAAACAAAAAAAAAGGACACACAAAAAACCAACCAAACAAACAAAAAAAAAGGACACACAAAAAACCAACCAAACAAACAAAAAACTAAGTGCTACTACTGAATAGTTTTAGAGGCTGAACCATCCAAGAAATTAAATCCAAGTGCCCTCTACTGGCATTGGAGAGAGAGATGGGGCTGAAAACGGGAAAGGGAGGAGGGTGCAGAGAGGAGGGAAGTGATGTGAGGCAATATTCAAAGGAAACTGTGTCAGAAAAGAGGGGATGGCTGAAAACCCATCAGCCAGCAGGGCTCCTAGGGGCTGGGCTGCTGCTGTCAGGCCCAGGACATGCCAAAGAACATGTTAGAGAACATGTTAGAAGAACATGTTAGAGAACATGTTAAAAGAACATTTTGCTGTGTGAGAGCAGGGCCAGGCAGGGTGAGGAAAGGGAGATAACAAAATTCTTTTTGATGTCATGTCTGTGTTAGGACAGAACATCACTCTAGTTTTTTACATTTTAAAAAAATATTTTCACCTTTTTAATTTCTCATTGGAAAAATTAGTGGTGGAGGCAAGGAAGAAGAAACTTTTTTGATTTTTTAGCAGTTCATGTCATTATTTTAAAGCTGAGTTGTGTAACAATGACATTACCACATGAATCTGGTCCTGGAAGAAATTAAATCATCCATGCTTATGGGAACTTAATCCCTGAGGTCCCAGGAATGCTGGGCTGGTGAGTGTGTGCATGCACTGACAAAACACTTCATGGAAAATCTGTTTCAGGCAGACATTTCTGCACAGAACAACTCATTCCTGCCCTGTTAGAAAAGCAGCATCTATGATTTTATTGCTGACATTGGGTTTGAAGATGAGGAAGTTCTGTGTCAAACAGAATTGTAGGGCACTGAGACTTTATTGAGCTTGGTAATCCACAGGATGCTCTCAAGTGCCTTCATAAAACTTAAACCAGACTAACATTATTGTGGGTTAACTGCAGTACCAACAGCAGGGCTATGGCAAGAAAAAAAATTAAAATAAAAAACAAACAAACAAATCAAACTCTGACAAACTGGTGGTTAAAAACATCTCTAATTCTGAGGGAATAATTTCCCAACCCTGCAGTAAGAGCAGTGATGTTTTTGAGAGTTTGTGCTGAGGATGGAGCCCAAACCCTCCCAAGACAAAGGGGAGTGCCCAGAGGGCTGGACAGGGATGGGATCCAGCTGGAAGTGACAATGCCACAGGGACAATGCCACAGGGACAATATCACAGTGACAATATCACAGGGACAATGCCACAGGGACAATGCCACAGGGACAATGCCACAGGGACAATGCCACAGGGACAATGCCCCAGGGACCCTGTCTGGGTTTGTCCTGCAGGGAGGGGAGGAGCCTGCCCTGCACAGCCTGCAGCATTGGGGTTGCTCACTGCACACCTGGGACTGGGTCCTTTTCCCTGCTCTGCCCAGAATTGTCACACCCCAGGTAATTCAGGGAGTATCTGTAATATTCATCCTCATTTGCAGCCCTGCTTCTGTTCTGCTCTCTGTGATTCTGCTGAATCCAGGTCGGGGAATTCTCATGTACACCCATTTAATGGCAGTAAAAGCAAGGCACTTTTTGACATCTAAATTATCCTGCCACACATTGAAACCTGCCTGAAAGGGTGACAAGGCTTTGTGTGAGCCCAGGTTCATGCATTTAAAGAAAAAGACAACTGTATTTTGCATTTGTGAGATTGGAATTTGTGAGCATCACACAGAATTCCAGGTAAATATTTTGCATTTGTGGGACTGGAATTTGTGAGCATCACACAGAATTCCAGGTAAATATTTTGCATTTGTGGGACTGGAATTTGTGAGAATCACACAGAATTCCAGGTAAATATTTTGCATTTGTTAGATTGGTATTTGTGAGCATCACACAGAATTCCAGGTAAATATTTTGCATTTGTTAGATTGGTATTTGTGAGCATCACACAGAATTCCAGGTAACCAGCACTGAAAAAGCCCAAGAAAGCTTCAAATCTTGCTCACCTTTCTGATCTAAAGCTCAGTCCAGGAGTTCCCCTGCTCAGCAGAGCTCAGGCTCTCTTTCTGCTGGAACACATGTTGGTGTTTGATTTCTGCCTTTAATAGTGTCCATCTGTGGCAGGGCTGCCCTGCCAATGCACACACATGACAGAGTAATCTGATTTTCAATAGCCAGGGTTGTTTTCCCTGCTCAGTCTTGAATATTTCAGCAGGTCCTGCAGATGGTTCTGCAGCAGCTTTGTGCACTCCAGCCCAGGGTGGGCACCTCCCTCTTGGCACCTCTGCTCTCCCACCTGAGCTGAGCTTTTCAACCTCAGCTTTTCCCCTGCTCATCACCTGGGCCCAGCCTAAACCCCCTCGTGGGCTGGATTTTAAATCAGAAACAGCTCAGGGTTGCTTCTGATGATGAAAGTTAAATGTGCAACAAGGAAAATAAAGAAAAAGCAAAACAGAAAAGTCTGTCTTGCCCAAGTGTGGCCATCTCTCACCTGAATGGGGGAATCAGGGCTCTGGTACCAAACCTGGCTGGTGCAGAAACAGCTCAGGTGTGATAAACACTGGGAAAAGGGAAATTAAACAATGGATGGAGCTCTCTTATTGTGTGTGCTCTGCATCTCTGCCTTGAATGTAAAAAACCCCAAAGACATCCAAGAAGAGTAAACAAATGTAGGAAGAATAAAGCATGCTCCTCCTGTAGGTGTCTGATTTGAAGTCAGCACTGCATTAACTTGCAAAAACTGATGGTTCATTTTAATTTTTTTTTTTTACTACAGACAGTTAACAGCAAAATCTAAATTCAGGCTAACAAGTGGAATAAAAATCTCACTTTAAATATCTCAGATGGCTGTTGGTGATAACAGCTAGGCTGCTGCATTAGTTTTAACTATCTCAGATTGCAAATTGAGATCTTTCAGGGGTACTTTGTGTTCTTCTGTTGGCAGGGCAGAGATCAGCTAGATGTGTTGAGAAGTCAGATATAAAAAGTACTTAGATAAATGTGGTTGATACGTGGAATCCAACAATAAATTGAAAACAGATAATATTCCACAAAAATTTGTCCCCAAACCTCCAAATCCACTTCCAAAGGAACATCATATTTTTCACCTTTTATAAGAACTAACAGCCCAATATTATGAAGAGTCAATTAGGAGTAAATTCAAAGTAAAGGAGAAGTTGAAAACGAGCTGACAATGTCAATTTGGGGTGACCTCCACAACATCTCCCTGCCAAGGAATCAGCATTTATAAAATGCTCAGTTCTTGGAGAAATCACATGCAGAACCCCCCAAATTTGAAGTCTGCATAATCAGGAGTTGCTTAGGAAATTCTTGGCAGCCGTGTGCCCGTAAGAACAAAGCTACATCTGTGAACAACAAGCCTGAGGAACACGTTCTGCAAACCCCTGAATTCTATTTCCAGCCTCCAATACAGACATTTACAAGCAATTCTGCCAGTAACCAGCAGTAATTTTAGTGCAATGTTTGTTTCCAAGCTCTTGAAAGCACCTACTCTGTGTAAAGGACTGGGAATAGCAACTACCATCTTTACCCTGTCTACAGCAATTACTTTTTTCCTCCCCTTGAAGCTCAAAAAACGAGGCACAGACTGGATGGAAAGTGAGGAAATTTTGCTGAATTCTTCCCCTTTCAGCATATGGTTTAGTTTCAGTTTTTTCCAGGCTAGAACAATGTGCTGTACAGGAGACAAGATGATGAATGCTTCATTTTGGGCTCAGTTAAAACAAACAACTTTCTCTAAAAGCACATGCTTTGTTTCAAAGTGACGTTTGGTAAAAGCCTGGGTGTCCATATTATGTTACATCACTGCAGGTCAGCTCTGTGACTGACACACAGGACCAGGAAAAAAAGGAGATTTCCCTTAACCCTCACCTTGCCACAGCCCCCACGTGCTCTGAATGCAGAATTCAGGTTCCTTTTACACCATTTCTTAATCTCCCTGCACTCATCAAGGCAGTTGAAAACTTAAGAGATGCTGAGAATTTTGGTTGTTGAAAATGAATAAAACACAAATGATTTCCCACCAAGGTTAACCCAAGAAGGAGCATTTAATAATTTCTTTCACCAAGAATGCTTTTCTGATGCTGGAATTCAAGTTCCTTTTACACCATTTCTTAATCTCCCTGCACTAATCAAGGCAGTTACACATTTAAGAGATGCTGAGAATTTTGGTTGTTGAGAATTAATAAAACAGAAAAAGTCTCCCACCAAGGTTAACCCAAGGAGGAGTATTTCACAATTTCCTTTACCAAAAATGCTTTTTTGATGCTGGAATTCAGGTTCCTTTTACAACATTTACTAATCAAGGCAGTCACAAACTTAATTGACGTTAAGAATTTTGGTTGTTGAGAATTAATAAAACAGAAAAAATACCCCACCAAGATTGACCCAACAAAGGGTATTTCACAATTTCCTTCACCAAGAATGCTTTTCTGATGCTGATGCACCAAAATCCACCCTTTTTTCACATCAAAACTCTCAATAGCAGCCCTGTTTGGCTCTCTCAGAGGCTTTAGTGTCACATCCCCTCCTTCCCTGCACATTTTACAGGGAAAGGCAACTTTAAAAACTTGTTATTTCTGTGATAAATGTTCCCCTGTGCTTCCAGGCACCTCTAAATTCACATTTTAGCATTGTCATTCACCTTTAAATAGATATTTAAGGAGGTCAGAGTTATTTATGCTCTCAGGGTTGAATTAGGTGGCCAAGGCCACATTTTGGCTTCCAGCATAAGGTGGGAGAGCAGAGGGATGTGCTGGGGTACAGGTGGGCAGCACTTCCCAAACAGTGGGGTTTGGTGGGGATGGAGCCAAGGACCTGCACAGCACTGCCAGGGGAACCACCCCACAAAATCCAGGGGAACCACCCCACAAAATCCAGGGGAATCACCCCACAAAATCCAGGGGAGCCACCCCACAAAATCCAGGGGGAATCACCCCACAAAATCCAGGAGAACCACCCCACAAAATCCAGGGGAGCCACCCCACAAAATCCAGGGGGAATCACCCCACAAAATCCAGGGGGGAGCCACCCCACAAAATCCAGGGGGGAGCCACCCCACAAAATCCAGGGGGGAGCCACCCCACAAAATCCAGGGGGGAGCCACCCCACAAAATCCAGGGGAGCCACCCCACAAAATCCAGGAGGGAGCCACCCCACAAAATCCAGGGGGAAACACCCCACAAAATCCAGGAGGGAGCCACCCCACAAAATCCAGGAGGGAGCCACCCCACAAAATCCAGGGGGGAGCCATCCCACAAACCACAGGAGAACCACCCCACAAACCACAGGGGAATCAGCCCTTGGGAGTCACCCCACAAACTCCAGAGGATTCACCCCACAAACTCCAGGGGAACTGCTCCATAAACCACAGGGGAAGCACCCCACAAACTCCAGAGAAAGCTGGAACCATAAAACCTTATCAAGCACTGCTGTCTCCTTGGGAAGCCACAAAAAGGCACCAAACCACACAAATCCCCCCCGAGCTGGCTGGGCACAGCTCTTACCTGCTCCTGAGAAAAGCCAGCCCTTCCTCCTGGAGCTCTGCCTCCCTTCCCCATCCTTTGAGGGATTAAACCTTCTCATCAGCTCCCAAATGAACCCAACTGGGCTGAGCCCAGTGCAGCCCTTAACCCCTTCTGTGCCCCGTGGCACCTGCAGACCCCCTCAGCAGATTGACACGGGCAAAATCTCATTTTTACTCAGCACTTTTACTGTGGTAGGACTGTGTGGAGGCAACAAAGTGGGAGAAGAGAGACAAAAAATTGTTTTTGAGTGTAGTCACAATGGCAATAAAAGCCTTTGCATGGATTTAGTCTCACTGGAATGAAATTTGTGTGGTTGTGTCTCCGGCAGGGCTGCTCCACTCACTGCTGGAAGCACCAAAATCCTTCTGGTGTGGCCCAATCCTGGCTTCTTGGGGTAAAGAGAATTTTTTCTATAACATTAAGACTGGTTCTGCTCCATGGCTGGGGTTGTGGATGTTGATAGAGCATTTTGTGGCAGTAAACAGAGAGTAATAAAATTATCTAGCCCTGATTACTGAATTTGATGAAAGGTTCCTGAACAGGGCATTTGATAATTATGTGCCTTTTCAATATGTGAAGCAGTGGTTAAAAAAAAAAATTAAAATAGAAAAAAGTTTGCTTCAGCTCAATTTTATAAGCAAAATTTTCACAAGCAATTCTTTCCCTTCTCTCATGGCAGCCACTGCCAGGGCTCAAAAGCTGCAGAGAGAAAAACTTCCTGTGATGATGGAGTCCCAACATTCTGGGTTACTTCAGTTTCACTCACCAAAGTAATAAAATTTCAGCCTATACCAGCTCAGAATCTATTTCTCCAATGGATTCGAAACTGCTGACAGCAAAAAAAGTGAAACCTCTGCAGCTTAATCCCCACTTCCCTTTTGTTTTCCAAACAACTCCAATGAAGCAATCCCAAACATCCCAGAAATTGGTGCACAAAGATGAGTCTGCAAAATTCTAATGGTGTTTTAATACCACTGTGTTGAGGGTCTGTCCTCATCATCCCCCTGTGACCAGAATAAAGGCCCTTGCTGTGTGCAGAGGCAGGTGAAGGGGCACTGCTGGATTCTGCATCACCTGCTCACTCTGGGATGTGATAAAGGAGGAATTTGGACTTCGTCCCTTTCTGGTTTAAAGTCAAATCTCTGGTGCTTCCTGTGCAGGAGGTTCTTTCCTCTGCCCTTCAGCAGGTGACAGATTTAATAGGAAATGATGAAGTAAAAGCAAACAGTGGTGATAAGAGGTTTATTCTTCTTCGAGGCTTTTGATAATTTGTTTCCAGAAAATGACACTTCTTTAAGGAATTCATAAGCATCTTCAGCCTCATCAGGGCTGCTGCAGAATTTCCTGTTTTTGTGTTCTCAGAACTGCTGAGCTGCTGAAATTGCCAGTAAAGCCCAGGGTGTATTATCCAGAAGAGGTGGAGTTTATAACAAATCCAGATTCTTCACTGATATTCTCAGAGATTGTGTGACAGAATTCAGAGCCATTCCACCTCCAGCCTCTCATGGGGTCAGTCCCACAGCCACAACCCCTCTGTGTTTATCTCCTGTCACACCATCCTTCCATGCAGGAAACCATGGGTTTTGTTGCATGAGTGGCTTTAAAGCCAGCTGTGAACATTTACATCTCAAAAGGTATCCAGGTGCTCTTAAAACATGTTGTGGGTGCAGAGCTGTGAAACACAAACCTGGCAGTCAGGTCCTGGCTCAGTGTGAACAGCTCCTAAAGTGAAGGACCTTAAAGGTCCCTTCCAAGGGGCAAGATCCTGGTCAGATTGCCTGCTCTGAGGGCAGGCAGGTCTGGCATGGTCAGCAGGGAAGGAGTTGGTGCTTTCCAGGCACTCTCAGAGGAGTTCATGGCTCTGCAGCCCTCCTGGGAATGCAGAGTGGGAGCTGAGCTCAGCCCCTGGGATGGACACAGAGAGCCCCACTGGGAGCCTGCTCCTCCTGAGGGGCAGATAAACCTCTGTGTGCTGTAAGCCAGCATTTCTTACACAAAAACTTGCCATTTTGGTCCATTCCCTTCTATATTTATGAGATCTTAAAACCCTTCCAAAGTGCCCCCATGAAACACACCCCGAGACCCTTGATCAGCGTGATCTGCTCCAGTTGTACTCCAAAGCATAAAACCAGAGCTTATTTATTGACAAATGCAATGTACTGCCTCGGCTGCTCTTTTCCTTTGTCCTGGGCTGCATCCCCTTCCAAAGCTTTGATTTCCAAAGGACTTGTTAAGCTTTCCTGGGCCGGGACATGAAAGCTGCATTTAATGTTCCTTAGATCCGCCCGGAATGCGGAAACTCCTCCGAGCTGGGGATGCTGCTCCTAAGACTTTTCTTCCTCTCAGTTCCACGTGTGGCTGCATTATGGGGAGGCTCAGTGGCTTCTTCAAGGCTGCTGGTGCTGCTGCTGGCAGGAGGAATCAAACAAAAGCAGGGGAGGAATCAAACAAAACCGGGCAGTTTCTGCGTGGAGCCAGGGCCAGCTCTCAGCATGGTTTTATTTCTGCCGTGGAGGGCACCCACAGCCACACTTGGTACTTGTTTCTCTGCCAAGAGCATCTCCTGATTGCTCAGATCAGCCCCTTTGCCAAGTGATAGGGTCAGGGCACGTGGGCAGCAGCGCATTGTCACCCCCGGCCCGGGGGGCTACACAAGAATCACACAGAGCAGCTCTGGTCAAAGCAAACTGAAAAAACTCTTTATTAAAACATCTGACTCCATATTTATATCTTTGTAAAATCCCAGTGTCATTGGAGGGTGACAGTGCCACCTCCTCAATGCCACTGGGCAACCCAACTGTCCTTCAGGTTGCTCGTCCTCCACAAAGGAATGCAAAACAATCAGTTATTTACATAAAGTGTATGAGAAAGTTTGTGTAAAGAATGCAAACATCAGAAGGCTTGGGAAAACTAGAGAAAATCAGGGAGACAGCCCTGATTGCCTGGGAGCACAGAGTGCCCTCAGCACAGGCCTGCTCCCACAGTGGGAGCTCCTCTCCTCCAGAGAAGGCCTGGTCCAGCCAAAATAGAATATTGATTAATGTCTACACAGTCTATAATATGGTAATAGATATATATATAGTATATTTTCAGGCTGGAAAAGAGAAGCTTTTTTTCCTTCCACTGTCTGAAGGAGCTGCAGGAAAGATGGAGAGGGACAGGACAGAGGGAAAGGCTTCTGACAGAGAGGAAGTTTAGGTGGGATATTGGGAAGGAATTCCTGGTTGTGAGGGTGGGGAGAGGATGGGATGGAATTCCCAGAGCAGCTGTGGCTGTTCTGGATCCCTGGCAGTGCCCAAGGCCAGGCTGGACATTGGGGCTGGAGCAGCCTGGGACAGTGGCAGTGTCCCTGCCATGGCAGGGGTGGCACTGGGTGATCTTTAATGTCCCTTCCTACCCAAACCCCTCTGTGATTCTGTGTTAATATAACTGATCACAATCATTGTTTTTATTTGAAAATTACTGAATAGTTACTGATATAATCACAGCAGTGTGAAGTCAGCTGATCACATCATTTATTCCCTCTGCTCTGCTAAGAGCCCCTGTCTCACATCTGGCATCCCACAGCCCTGTGCAACCACGGGGGTTGTCTGCCTGACTGTGCTTTATTCAATTCAATCTCATGTCATGTTGACAAAGCCTCATTTTATTTATTTCTTTTTGTGGAGCAAAGCTGGGTATAACAACCCCAATTCTTTCACTCTGGGGCTGCTCAGGAGTCACTGGTCCTGCCCAGATGGACCAGGAGGGGCTGTGGGTCAGGCTGGAAACCTGGGAGCAACCACCATGGACTGATATCCCTTTATATGGCATCAAAGTGCCAATAAAGTGCCTTTATAACTAAAGAACCTTAGGTCTGTGCTCCCTGTGCACAGAACCAGCTGCAAGTTTTGGCTGGGCACCCCAAACCTGCAGGTTTGCAGAACCCAGAGCCAAAATCCCACTGAACTGCAGGGGATTTCACCTCTGTCCTCTCTGATTAATCAGAAACACGATTGTGCACGATTTACAGAACTCTCCCTTGCTTTCCAGGTGTAATTTTCACTCAAATAAAGAGAATAACAACTATTCCCTCCACAGGCAAGGTTTGTCTGTGCTGATTTATGCCTTAATGTCACATCAATCATCAGACCACGGGGATGTAAATAACAACTTTTGTTTGAAAATTGAAGCAGCAACCAATTTTTTGTTTCAAAGGATAAGTATTAGTTTATTTAAAGATAAGGATGTCAAAATATACAGTATTGCATCATTAAGATCAGTGTGGATTAAAATGTCAGGCCCCTGGTTCCCTGTACAGGCTAAGATTGAACGAACAGAAATCTTAATTTTCTGTCAAATTTATTAACTACAGTTATTACAGGAGTCTTGTGAAGCAGAGAGCTGCCTGGGCAGCCCTGATTTTGGTTTTTATTAGGATTAATTACAAGTACGGATATAAACAAACATCAGGGTGAACAGCTAAGTTTCCTATGATCTAAGGAACATTAATTGCGGGCTGGCAGGCACAGCCCGGCGTTAGGGGACGTGGCTGCCCTCTTGTGTCCTATTAGAACCTTAAATAGCTTTTAATTTGTTATCCCACCTCGCCCGGCCAAGAGAGGAGCTGCCCCAATCACGTCAAGCCTTTGCATTTTAGCGTTTTAATTTCCATTAATAACCAAGGGGAAGCAGGACTGGATCACCAGGGCTCTGTCAGGCTGAAGGGCTCAGCTCCAGTTCCAGCTCTGTAGAAACCCCACCAGAAGTGACTCGGCTGTTGTTACACTGAAGCAGAACTTTTCTCCAGGGGGTTTTGTGTTTTCCTGGCTGCTTTCAAGCTCTCTGAAGCGGAGGATTCTCTGCCCGTGCCTCGCTGCCCTCCTGTGTCACATGCTTGCTTTTTCTGCCATTTATTGAATTCTCTGCTGCCCTCCTAGCTGACTTACCCTCCCCTCTGCACACTTCAAACCACCCACAGCACCTTACCTTAAACACATTTCATGGGGATCTGTAGAGCTGCTTTCTACAGCTGAGGAACAAACCCTGCCAATGACAACCTGCAGTGATAGCCCGGGGTTTGCTTCAGCCTCGGGCTGTGCTGACAGCCGTGGGAAGGAAAAGGAGTCATTTCTGTTGCCAGAAAGGAAAGGAGTCATTTCTGGAGCTCCCAGAGAGCTGCTGAGCCTCCCTTCAGCAGCCACGGCTGGGCACTACTTGGATTTCCCAGCAGGGAGGATGGACACGGGATCTGTCTGCACTTCTGCATCCGACATCCTTTTGGAGCCCTGTGGAACAAGAGAGACACCTTTAGAAACATTTCCAAGTGTTTCTGAATGGTCAAGTCTGGAATTGTGTCCTAGACTTTTGCTGCCAGATATTTCCCACTGATTTAATCTCCTTGCTTTTCTTCATTTAATATGCACAAATATATGAGCACACATCTGCACCACACAAAGTTCCTGCCTAAATGTGGGGGTTATTTTAATATAATTGTCTCAACTGGCATGGAAACAATTGTTTTCAGGGACTGGGCTCACATACCAGAGCCAGGCTGTTGTGTGTCTGTGGTATTGGAGTTTTGGCATAACTTTCTCCAGCATTTCCCTGCCCTAAATGCTTCACTGCAACCCTGCTAAGAGTCCTTCAAGCATGATGAATGGTGTATTATAGCCAGCCCTGCTCTGCTCTAGGTTAAAGGAACATTAAATACTTTTATGCATGACAGGTATTCGACAATGTTCGAGTGATAAAGCTTTTTTTACACTGCAAACATAATTCTGGGTTTGGAACCACTCCAAGACACTAATCCAGCTTAGATGAAGGAAATGTATAGCTCTAACTATACCAACTACATTTTTCACTAACTGATAAAAACTTGGCTGGGGTTTAAGGTGCTTGACCTAATTTTGCTGGCCTTGAAGCTGCCAAAACTTCAGCAAAACGGACCCACAAATGGTGTTTGAGGTCACTGTTACCACCGTGGGGTGTCAGTGCTGTTTGTAACCCAAATCATGCCTTGCTAAGCAGAAAATCCAGCCTGACAAAGCTAAAGGTGCCTCTGTGCTTTCCCTAGGATAAGAACCAGGCAGAATAATGTGTGAATTGTCCTTTCCTGGAAACCTGAGTCACCACTTCAGGAGGATTCTGTGTTACACATGGGGAGTGAAAGGTCTCGACTTCCTCATCCCCTTCAGAGAAATAAAACCAGCAAGGTTTTTACACTGATAAGGCTGCACCTCACTGATCTTCCTTGAATGTTTCACCTTGAAGGATCTAAGTATGAAAAAGAGCAGCCAAAAATCACAATGGACTGAAAAATCCCATCTAAAACAGATTGTAACCTTGTGCAGCTCAGCTGGCTGCAGTGGCTTCGCTTCTGCTTCCCCTGATGTTGAGTTTGGAGGATGCTCCAGAGCAGAATAAAAGGGTTTGGCCATTTACAGGTAGCAGCAAATCCATCATTTATCCACCAACCAATACTAAGTGAGCCAAATTACCAAATTTACCCAGAAATTCTAAAAGCCTCCACATCAGGTAAAGATTTCCCACATATGTAATGGGGTCTGCCAGCTCCAGCTCTTGTCTGAGCAGGATGAAATCACTTCTAAACTGATCTAGGGAATAAAATGATACAATTTGCCTTTCTTCCTATAAAAGGGTGGAGGGAGGAGACAGGAGAGGAGGCTCCTTGGAGATAATCCCGATTTTGCCTCATTTAGCACCCGTTTTGCAGAGGTCACTTATTTGCTCAGGAAATCTCCTGCTGCACCCATTTTCAAGGTGGTTGCTGATTAAAGCAGGAAGATCAGACTGGCTGATGATTCTTGTTGAACTGGAATTTCCAAGCCCTTCTTTCTTGTGAAAGAAAGAACTTTGTTCTGCCTTTTTTAACGGACAAATTCCAGCTCTGCCCTGGGATTCAGGAGCTCAGGTACCACCAGCTCATGGCTTTGTGGCAGCAAGGCTGGAACATTTGGGCAGAGCATTTTAAAGTGCACACACAGCAAAATCGTGGTGCTGGAGTATTTTTCCCCCCAGATTTTGCTCAGGAGAAGCCTGGGTTAGTGCAGCACATACTCTGATCAGAAAAAATCTGAATACTTTCCACGTGCTGAGCACTCCCAGCTCCTGACAACTGGACTATGAGTTATTCCAGCTCAGGAAACAATGTTATTAATCTTTTTTCCCCCTTTCTTTTTCTTTCTAATCTAATCTTTCAAAGACTCCCTAAATACATTTGCTACAGCTTATAAATTAATCTCTTTTACTATAGAACAACCTTATCTGTGCTCAAACCCTGCAGCTGGGCACTGATGCTGTTTGCTTGCATAAATGGCTCCAGTTGTAGCCAAAATTTCAGCATTTGTAGCCAAAATTCCAGCTGGAGCAGAGGCTGGAGCTGCAGTGTTTAATCTGCACTCCTGCACTGTGACATGCTCCTGCTCTGTGCCATTCCCAGGGGACTCACATCCAGGAGAGGGTGGAGTTAAAATCCACAACAGGAGTTTTTGGGTGAGCTGCTGGATCCCCTCTTCAACATCTCCTGCTCCCATTTTATCAACAAAAAGCTGCATTTTTCTGCTGAGTTGTTCCCAGACAATCAAGCTGTTATCTTGAAATGGCAATGCTGGCATTGGTTGGTGTGTGTGAGCTAATACTTTTAGATCAATGATTACACCTTCTGATCACCTAGGAGATGAGGAGATTTTTTTTTTAGCATTGCAGAATGACTTTCTTAGCTCTTGGTAATCCTGAGGATATTCAAAGAGAGGTAATAATTTTCCATGAGAGTTTTCCCATACACAGACCTCATTGTTGTGTGGTTTGCTGCCACTTTGAAGCACAATAAATTGACCAAATCAACTTTACTGTTGTCAAAAATGTCTTTTTTTTAAGAGTTAATGGGAGAGGGAAGCTGCAGGAGCACTCTCTATATTTGCAGCAGAAGATAAGGGACTGCACAGCCAAACTGAAGCAAACTGAAAAAATAAATCCTACAGAACATCTCTGCTTCCTCTACACTGATTCTGTTTCATTCCTCAAATGGTCATTTTACCTCTCACCATCTCCTCCCTTCATCTAAAAGTTTTTCTTTTCCCTTTCAATCTGAGCCACCTTTCTGTGTCTTTCATGAATTTTGAAGGTGTTTCCTCACTCCTTCAGATCTCCCTTTCTGGAAGAATTCTAAATTTGTGTCTCTTGTTAAACTCCACGAAGGAGTTTTGATTTTGATCACCTCTGTGGATTTTGAACTTGCAGGGGTTTTGTTTTGCAGGGATTTTGTTGGCAGGGATGTCCCAGCAGCACCACCATGGGGGCAGGCAGGTTCCTCTGGTGCCCCACCTCCACTTTCCCTTAATTAACACCCTGTAATTTGTAGGAACATTGAGTCACCCCCATATCCAAGGCATGAACCCCAAACCCAGCATTGTGACAACAATTCCAGCTCTCCCTGGGCAAACCATCCCTGCCTCAACCAGCACCCCAAGGCCTGAATTTTCCTTCCTTTCCCAAAACCTTGCTGTTCTTTGGCACAAATCCTGCTGGTGAAATTAATGCACAAATCCCCCACAGATCAGAGCCTACTTAAACCAGCTGGAAAACAGCAAAAAAAAGGAAGAGAAATGAACGTACAAGGCCTTTAAAAAACCCTCCCAGGGACTGCCTCTTCTCTGTCTTCTTGTAGGAGGGTTCCTTGGTGTCCCCACCGTTGTGGATGGAGTCAGGGTCAGCTGCTGGCTGCTCCTGGGGCTCTGCCTGCTCCCTGCCCTTCTGCTTGCCCAGTTCCACCGTGGACTTCTTGTCCTTGGAGCCCTCTTTGCTCCTTGGGCCCCCAGGGTCGCTCTCAGATGGTGCAAGAGGCTTCTCCGTGGCGTTTAAAGTCTGCAGAGGTTTCAAACAGGGGTTGATTTCAGTGGGGAATAGAAAGAGTTCAGAAAGAGATCCATAAATATATTGGAAAAAAAATATTAAAAAAATGGAAGGCCACCTGGCAGGAGGAATCCTGCTGCCCAGCAGGTTTGCATTTCCAGGCTGGGATGAACTCCTGCAGTGTTGGCTCAGGGAGGGCTCCCAGGGAGCTGATGGAATTCCATGAGCAAAGACTGTGGGATCAAACCATCCCTGCCTGGAACAGCTTCATGGATGTGTGTGCTGGAGCTGCTCGAGGAGGCAGAGAGCATCACTGAGAGTCACTGCCCACTGAAATCCCCCCAGAGTTTGCACCCCAAGCAGGGAAAGCAACCAAAAAGTGCAAGAAAAGATTTGAGAGAGGACAAAAATCAAAAGACCCTAAAAAGCAAAGGATGAAAACAAATTCCTTGTGAATGAGCAACACTCCACCCAAAAATTAACACCACAGGGTTTGGCTGTGGAAGGCCAGAACATGATAGAAAATTTCATGTACCAGTGCAAAAGAAGAGACAGGAAATCCTCTAAAAAACCACATTTACAAAACACCTGTCTAGAGTAAAGGGGAAGATTCTGGAACTCGGAGAAATTCAGGATATATTTGAAGTTCACACAAGAAAAATCATATCTGGCAAACAAAGGATCAGAAAATGAAATTGTCACTGTTTGGGAAGTAGTAAATGAGGGTGTTTTTGCCAGGAAATCTGTCTGCAAATAGGATTTTCTTTTTTCTTATGCAAAAAAAATAAAAACCCCAAACCCATATGGCTTTATTTATTGCCATCATTAAAACAGCACAAATTTGCCATGTTGAAAAGCTGGAAATCTCACATCTGCCCTCAGGCCATGGCCCAAGCTTAATGCTGTGTATTTTTCCAGCTTTGGGAATTTTACCATTAGTCTTGAAATATTTGGTGTTCTTCTGAAGGCCTGGGGTTATGTGCTCACACGCCAGGCTTAGCTTTCATTCAAAACAAAAACATTTTTAGATATCATGATTTCAGAGAAAACCCTGAAAGCAGAAACTTTAGAGAAACAGAATGCAAAAACATCTCTTGTATTTAAAAATAAAAAATGTTCAAGCCTGTCTAATTTTGGGGAAACAAGAATGAGAGGGGACAACAATCCTGCTGCTTGCCTTTTTCACTCAATTCAGTTTTTCTCACTACCCCAATCTTAAAAAAATTCCATGTTTAAATCACAGAACCCATTTAATACATTCAGGCTTGACCAGGAGACTCAACTCCTGCACTAAATATGAACTTTTGGAATGATTTCTTTTTCCAAAGATTGATATATGTGGGTAAATATTTCCACAAACCTGGATTGCTCTTCTCTTAGATTTAAAAAATCCAGTCAGCAGCTTGTCTTTGTGCAGGAGAACGTGAAGGAAGGGATCAGCAGATTTATAAATTTTTGAAGCAGGTTCAGTGGGGTCAGAGGAGAGCAGAGCTGTGCTCTGGGCTCACAGACACCACACACCCCATGTGTGTCACCTCCCCTGGGAAGGGACACTGCAGTGCCCAGGGGATGCAGGAGCTCTCCCAGCACCAGAGTGGACACAAAGCAAATTTCAAGTTGTCTCTGGCTCAGTTAACTCCAGGAGCTCTGAGCTGCAGTTGCTTCCCAAGACCTTTCTCAGTGGAATTGGCCTCAGCTCACCTTTGAGATGATTCTCGGGTGGAATTGCAAATGTTCACCTTTGCTGCAGCAACAAGCACAGCTCTGGGCCTGAGCCCAGACTCAGATGAGTTCAAAGGGGCCAGAGGAGCCTGGAACCCTCAGAAACACTCTGTGAAATCTGGGGCTTTGCTCTGTGGGTGTAAAATTAGTTTTCTTCCCCACACGTGCCTGAGCCAGCGCTGCAGCCAAGGCAGAACCATCCCCAAGGCTGAGAGCAGGTGGGGCCTTTGATGTCGGGCAGACTAAACACTTTTTAAAAAATATTCATAATACATTTTCCAGGCAAAAAATACCCAACTCAAACCCTATCAGATAATCTCTTTGAGGTGTTTCATATTAACCTTGAAAGGCAGGAAATTGGCAGATTTGATATTGATGGGAGCAGCTCAGGAAGTGCGGAGTGAGGCCTATGAATAATGAAAGATGTTAATGCTCCTTATTCCAAAGGGGAGCTGCTCCTGGCACTCTGCTTTGCCTCCCTCAACATCAGCAGTGCCACTGAAATGAAAAAAGAAGAATGGGCAGCATTTTCCCCATTATCTTTATCTTACAGGAGACCTTGGGCCAAGGCTGATTTTTAAGCCCAGGATTTCTGCCTTTTTAAGCCCTGGATTTTCCCCCAGGTTTTGGTGCTGAAATTTCTCGAGGGTGCAGGGTGGCAGGGATGGGAAGGGGAGAAGAATCACAGCATTCCAGAGACACTACAGCATAATTTAAGGAAATCCTTCCAAAGAAATCCCCAAAAAAGGAAGAAGTCAGCAGCAGATCCAGTTTTCCTTGGCCTCCTCTGAGGAATAAAGCTGTTCTACTTTACACCAGGGCAAGGGAGAGAAGGAGGAAGAACAATAAACTGATTTACAAAAATGGAAGGAAGCTGGCTGCTCATTAAAATAATAAAATAGATCCAGGGCTGAAACTTTTGGTGTCTTACCCAGATCACTTCACAAAGCTCTTGTATGAAATAAGGATTAAGTGTCACAAGACAAGGCCCTTCTATATTTAGGATGCTTTTAGAGACATAATTCATAAAAATTAACCTTGGTGTCATCAGACATTGTGAAAATAGGAAGAGAGATATAATTTTACAGCTATTTAAGAAAGGAAATTCTGAAATGTCAGCTTTGAATGCAACTTCAGTTTTCCTCTTAAAGGAAACTCTCTGTAGACAGAACCTTGTTTTAGTTCTTATTACTGAGAGATGAATTCTTCTGGATATCTTCACTTGCAGCAGATGAGGGTTTGACTCTCAAATTAACAGAATTTGTACTTCTAATGAAAATATGATTTTTCTGAAGCATTTTGAAAGCCATTAACAATAGAATGCAAATACCACACTCAAAGTTTGGGTTTAGATTTTGCAAACACAGAACGAAAGAAACAAAACAGAACAAGAAACAAATATTTTCATGGCTTTTGTTACATTGCAGTGAACAGTTTTCATTCTCATTTTCAGTTCTCTTTTGTAGAGTTTACACCTAAATGATCTTTTCCTCAGAAGACAAGTAAATCAACAAAATAAAAATAATTCTGTCTGTATTTAGTTCCACTGCCTGAGCCAAGGTACTTGCAGAAAGTCAAAAAGCAGCAAAAGAGAGGAAGAAGACTGAACACAAACCCACTGATTATTTTAAGAAAAGGAACACATCCGGAAGAAACTTTCTTTTAAAAAAAATGATGTTGCCTCTTTAAAATCTTGTTTAATATTATGAATAGATAAAAGGAACAGAGAAGTTATGTGTAAATATACACAGGTCAGTGAGTGGAGCACTTTTCCTTCAGTGACTTTTACATTTCAAGAGGCAGAGCTGTGTGGAAGGAGGTGACAAGAACCCATCACCAGAGGATGAAAAAGTCCAGGCTAAAAATAAAAAGTCCACTTACGTGGTGTGTGGGGCTGGGAGCATCTCCCTCTTCTGAACTGGGGGTCCCTCCAACACCCTTGCCTGACTAAAATAACAAAGGGTCCTGTTTGAGGCATTCATTCAGGATGAAAACTCCCAGGAATCAAGGCTTGAAGGCACTTCAGCAACTCCACTTTGAAATATCCCCATCTCCAGGGTGGCTTTTGCTGGGATTGTCTCCTGCCAGTCAGGTTCCCATCAAGGCCTGAGCAGGGATCATTTCAGCCACTAACCAAGAACCTGCTGTCAGCCCTGCTGATGGAATTTCCTAGGAAAAAGCTTTGCTTTGCTTTCCAGAGCCAAATCTGTCCTACAAGACCTAGTGGGACTTGCTCTCTATTTATCCACCCTATTTACAATAATTAAATAATAATTAAAAATAATTGAATAATAATTAAAGCCCACTCAGCTTCAGAGGGATGTTTCCATATTTTGTCATCAGCATCCATTTAATCCTGATTTTTGCTTTCCAGTTTATTCCTGCAGTTCTCAAACCTCTAAGTAATAATCCTCTTTGCTTCCCACACTTCCCAGCCAGGACAATCCGAGCAGAGCCTGAGGCTGCAGCACTTGAAGGTCACTAAGAGCAAACCTTGACTCTGAAATAGCTTTTTATGGTAAAAACCCATTTCCATCTAGATTTGAAAGTGAGAAACCCTCGTTTGACCAAACTGAGGAAACAGTACAAGCTTTGTGAGAATTAGGTTAAGTTTAAGTTACAATTAGTGCTACAAAAGAGACAAAAGGAATGAGCATTTGTGTTTGAAAATGTGTTGGAGGGTTCAGCCTGCTCTCCTGGGTGCCACAAAAGCCATAGAGCTCAGCAGCAAAGAGTAAAATAAACTGCAGGATTTCAGAGTGCCCAAATTTAAATGTCATTTTTCATTGCACAAGTTCAATGAAAACAATGAAAGGATGTGACTTTTGTTCTAAATTTATCTCAGGCGGAATTGTGGTTTTGCTGCAGCTCTGTGTTTGTAACGTGAAGCTCAACAGCACCAGCCTGGCCCCACAGATGGGGTCACTGCAACCCTGATTTTCCTACAAAACCACAAAATCAATGCATGGCAGCAGCAGGAGAGAAAATTAAACCACTCCATGACAATTCCTGGCCTTTGTGGGGAAAAGCCTGTCCCTGGAAGGTGCCAGTGCTGAGCCTGGCACGTGTTTGTGCTCGGGAGCTTTATCTGTGCAGGAGGCTGCAGAGGTGCAGGGCAGGAAGCACAGTGTGGTCAGTGCTGGGGACAAACCCGGTCCAGAGTGCATGATGAAGATGGGCTGTGATAAGATCTGCTCTGCATTTGTGTTTCAGCAAGTCCACAAATGCCTTTAGAAAAAAAAAATCTGCTCTAACAGCAATCAGTTACCTTTTCCCCTATAAACACCCCAAACCCAGATAAAAATAGCCCTGCTTTAGCCAACCTCTCTAATCCACCTCATATTTTTATTGTTATTATTATTTTTAACCAAAAATAACAGAGGGAAGACCTTGAGGTCTAGACAAAGCTCCCTCTTGCTGCCAGTGAGACGAGGACAAATCAATCCCAAGGATTTCTCTGCAGAGCACTGCTGACCTCTTATCCTTGCCTCTGGTCACTAGGGCTTGCTGCTGGCCAAGGCTGCCCAAAAACTTTTCTGCAGCAAGCAGGGTGGGTTGGGATGTTTTGAAATGGAGGAGGGTGGGGACAGCCAGTACCCTGCTACATTTTCATCAATAGTTGTGACAACATAAAAGAGTTATTCTCGATTCTAAATGCTATTTATCGCCTAAGTTTGATTATGTGGGGAAGCAGGGCAGCACAGGGTCTGCAGATGATTTGGGAACAATTTTCCTCTGGGAAGCAGGATTAGATTCTACTTTCTGTCTTTCCTCTTTCCCACCTGATGGAGCTTTGCAGGAGTGACTGCCTCCTTTCCTTTCACAGGAAAGTGCCAGTTTACCTAACCTACAGAAACTGCCAAAAGAAGTCATGCCACAAAAACACAACTCCCCAAAGCCAGTGCAGGACAGGACACGGCACAGGAGGACTGACAGTGCCGTGGCCAGCGGGAGGTGGATTTGGAGGCGGGGTTGGAGATGGGTTCCTCCAGGAGCTTCCCACCGGGGGATGCGGTTTGTGAAGCGGAGCATCCTCGGTGTCGCCACCCCTGGAGCTCCCTAGGCCACCTCGGCGGGGAAAGGGCCACCGGAGCCCTCGGGACATTCCGGGAGGAGCCGCGAGAGGGAGATGCAGGCCGGGGAATGCGCGGGGGGATGCAGGGAGAAGTCCCAGCCGCGCATCCCTGAACACCGCCCATCCCTGAGCATCCCTGAGCATCCCTCACCCCTGAGCATCCCTCACCCCTGAGCTTCACTCATAGGATCCCTCATCTCTGAGCATCCCTGAGCATCCCTCACCCCTGAGTGTCCCTCACCTCTGAGCATCCCTTATCCCTGAGCATCCCTCACCCCTGAGCATCCCTCACCCCTGCGTGTCCCTCATCCCTGAGCATCCCTCACCCCTGAGCTTCACTCATAGGATCCCTCATCTCTAAGCATTCCTGAGCATCCCTGTTCCCTGAGCATCCCTCATCCCTGAGCATCCCTGAGCACCCCTCATCCCTGAGCACCTCTCATCCCTGAGCACCCCTGAGCATCCCTCATCCCTGAGCACCCCTCATCCCTGTTCCCTGAGCACCCCTCATCCCTGAGCATCCCTCATCCCTGAGCATCCCTGTGCACCTCCCCGACAAAGGCAAAGTGTTTTCCAAGCCTCTCCCCAGCTCTCTGAGCTCCCGAAGGGCAAAGCTGCTCTTACCAGCTTAAAGAACTTCCTCAGGTTTGCCTTGGGCGTTTTGCTCTCGGCCCCTCGCGGTTTCACCTCGGTGCTTTCTGTGCTCTTGCTCTCGTCCCTGTCGGGAGCCAGCGCCTCGAGAGCCACCTCTGCCTTCTCATTGCTCACGGCCTCTGCTTCTTCTGAGGAGTTCTGGGGTGGGAAAGACAGTGGAAAAAACATTCTGTTTCAATTCATGAGGAGTTGGTTGATTTCTTAAAATTTTACACACGCACAGGGCATAAAAGCATCCTCAGCTTCACTGTTCTCTTCGTGTTGCTTCAGGAATTTGATTAATCCCAATTGAAAAGAAGTAAGTAGGTGTTAAAATCCCACCAGTTTATATAAATGAAAGAAATAATCTTTCTTAAGCTGCTGGTTCCCAATCACAAGAAGCTAGCTTTGATTACAATGTAAAAAGAATGAAAATGAAATTACACACAAAAATGCATGTCCTGAAGAGATGAGGCTAAAGTAGATCCAGTAAATATGAGAAAAATCATACTCAGGAATTTGCACTCAAAAGCAGAATTAAGATGATTTGAAACACACTATGGACACTATTAATTGCTGAAACCTGGCCTTGGACACTTCCAGAGATGGGGCAGCCACAGCTCCTCTGGGAATCTGTGTCAGGACCTCACCTCCCTCCCAGGGAACAATTCCTTCCCAATATCCCATCTGAACCTCCTGTGCCAGTTTCAAGCCATTCCCCCTGTCCTGTCACTCATTTATTCTTATTTGTCACCACATTCTTTTATTGGACTCTGCCACTTTTATTGTGAATAAGGATATTTCCTGTTCCTCTTGACAGCAGTTTTTCTGTGTGCTGTTTTCATCTCCCTTTCTGAGCAAATAAAATCCTAATTTATTTAGTCCTTCATACAGAAGCCATCCAATATGTTTACTCAGTATTTCATCACACCTTTTAGTTCTGACATATTTTTAAGTTGCAGGGAACTCCCCATTCAGGAAGGGGACTCACCATGGACTCCTACAGCAGAGGAGAGATTTTGCTTTGTTCCTGACTCCTCTTTTTGGAAGAAACAACACTTTGGGGGTGGGGCAACAGGGAGAAGAATGATGAGGGAATAAATATTCCTTATCCCCTGCTGCCTGATATGGCTGCAGCACATCCCACTTCCCTGTGGAATTGTAGATTTAATTTATATTTATGAACAGCTTTGAGACAATCAATCTATAATAATTTTACTCTGGATCTCTGCTTATTCTCACATCCATATCATCAATTCCCCATCTATTTGCTGGGAGGAAATGGTTCAGAGCAGAGTGGAAGCTGTGGTTCAGTAAAGCAGAGCTCAGCTCCTGGGATCTCTCCACTCTGAGGGGGCAGGTTGGGATCACTCTGCTGCATCCCAAAGGAGCTTTGTCTCTGCAGCTCTGGCTCTGCACTGGAACTGGTGGCTCAACCAACAAATGCCAACCTCCAAAAAGCACTGCCCAGTTAAATTAGGGTTAGCCAGGTGTTCAGGGATTGGTTGTTTCAAGTATCAGGGATTTTTTGCACATTTCTTCAGGAAATTCTTCTGCAGGACAAGGGGGAATGGCTTCATACTGAAAGAAGGGAAATTTAGGTTGGATATACAGAGAAAATTCCTCCCTGTGAGGGTGCTGAGGCCTGGCAGAGTTTCCCAAAGCAGCTGTGGCTGTTCTGGATCCCTGGCAGTGCCCAAGGCCAGGCTGGACAGGGCTTGGAGCAGCCTGGGACAGGGGGAGGTGTCCCTGCCATGGCAGGGGTGGCACTGGATGGGCCACTTTAAGGTCCCTCCAACCCAAACCATTCTAGGACTCCATGTTCTGTTTCACCCAGTAATTAACCAGTTTGCTGTTTGCACATCAGTAAAAAGAGCATGATTTTCCTGCAGTTGCATGGCAAGAGTTGTTTAAAATTCAAGTTTTTTTAAGCAAACACATCTGCTTTTAAAGACAGATCCCAGAGCAGTGTGTAAATAATGCTGCCTTGATCACCTTCCACCCTGGCCTGGCCTGCTTTGATCAGATAAATGTGAAGCATCATGTTTCTCTGCCCTGATCAGATATCTACCAGGCCTTGAAAGCAGCTTTCCAACACAAATATTGGAAATTGCCCACTGTAATTCCCTATTAGTATTCCTTCTGAAAAAAAAAATAAAAAGAGAAATGCTGGCACAGCAAATATTTGAGTAACAGTTCTGAAAATTCTCGTGAAGACTGATCAGGAAATGGGGCAAATACAAAGTGGCTCCCAGCTGAGAAGCTGAATAAGGAATTTTTCATTTTCTCTTTCTATATTTATTCATCTGCAGGCAGAGCAGCAGCATTAACTGCCACGTGTTGACAGGCACTTCATTAGCTGCACTTTGAAGTGAAAGCTCATCAGAAGATGGATATTTAAGAGACTGCCTGGGAAGAGAAGCTGGAGCTGAATCCTGCATCTATTGAGTGTTGTGGTTGCTGTTTGTGACTTCAAAAGCAAAGCTACTCCTGACTCTGAATTCTCCACCTATTTGAGCTTGGATTCTCTGTCCCAGCAAAAGGACAGGGCATTAAATGTGCCAGAAAAAGATAAATTCACTGCAGAACACCCCACAGAATCTTCAAACCAAGCTTAGTCTGAGGCCAGCCTGTTCCCTATTGGTTTTTTTGTACATCTCTCCTCATTTCATTTAGTTTTGAGCTGACTGGGTCACCAGGGTCTTTCACCAAAGGAAATATAAAATATTTGCTGTAAAGAAAACTCAGTAAAGCAGCATCAGCCTTTTACAGGTAAAGGAGTCAGTGCTCAAATAGGCAGAGTTTTTTTGTTTTGTTTTGTTTTTTGTTTTTTTTTTTTTTTAATTCTTAGGACCAAATTCAGTTTTTTACTGCAGTTTTCTGGAGGGAATTTCTGCAAAAACATTTGGTCTCAGCATGATCCCAGACCCAAGAAGTTCTAACCAAGCAGAAAGGAGCTCATCTGACAAAGTTCAGGTTTCACAGGCTATTGTAACTCAGTGCATTTGTGTAAATGCTTTAACCAGCCCTTAGTATTTCTGGATGCAACAAAATCTGCTTGGAGTGCTAGAGAATTCCCTAAAAAGCTTTCTGTCCCCTGATATAAAGAGCTGAGGGTGGTGTAGGAGAAATGAAACCCAGCATTATTGACTAACAGCAGTGAAAGACAATTTTGGTCCAAGGTTTATACCCTGAGGTGTTTGGGACCCCAGAACTGAAGATTTTTCCAGGGTTAGAGGTGCTCAGGGCAGGTACCAAGGCCTGGTTTTGCTCTGAGTTTTGGGGAGCTGCTGTGGGCAGAGCCTGCATTATACAGTAGTAAAAACATCTATAATTAATTTGGGTTAAAATTTAAAAATCAGATTTTGAAATCTTACCAAAATCTTATAAGGCTAATATTTTAAATCAACCCTCACCACTGATTTCTTCCCCATAGGAGTGATTTTCACTCTTTTTCTGCAATAAAATTTTCCCTTCTTGCATGTTTTTTTTTCTTTTTTTTTGAAACCCTCAATACTTCATTAAGAAATGACTGAATTCAGACAGGATTTATTGCTGATTTACACTGAAACTACACCCAGCAGCCTGCCAGAAGGCCTCTTCTTTCCCTTACTTCATCCTGATGTTCAGCACACATCCTGCTTCCCAGCTCTGTTTTCAAATAAGCCAAACTACTCAGAGGAGAAGGTTTCTGTAAAAACAGCTACAGAAAAACCTCCCTCTCCCTCGTCTTCCCAACTTTCCTCTCATTCCAAGCACCTGATTCCCCCAGTTCCCCTGGATTCAGTCCCAAGTGGCAAATGTTTGAAGCTTTGATTATTTTCAAGTATGTTTACTTTGTAAATATCTAAACACCTTTGTTTTTTTTTTAAAGATAAATAAAATATCCAAACTGCATCTCCAGTGGGAAAACTCAGCTAAAGAAGCTGCAAGAGCAGCAGCCCCTCAGGGGCATCTGGGTGTTTGGAAGCAGCAAATTTCTGGGATTTGAGATTGAGCAGAAGCCCAGAAAAGCAGTTATTCAACATCCAGTGACTCAGTAAAGTTTCATACAGCCCTTCTATGAAATGAAATTAAGAATGAACAAACTTCAGCTTATAAACCACAAGGATTGTGGAAACAGGAACTGTGTTTTTAGAGTTAGCCCTCAATTTAGTTACAATCATTATTTAACCTGAGGAACAGTGTGTCTTCCAAAGCAATTGAGATCCCAAATTAAAGCTCTGTCACAGAACATTTTCTGTTCAGTGAGGACAGACCCACCCGATCCCAGCTTTTCAGACATTTAGAGCAAAGAAATGAAACGAGATTTTAGAGCTTTATCTCTATTGATGATACATTCTAGTAAAGAATGCTGTGATCTCTAGGGGATATTTAACAGAAGCATTGAATTGAGAGAGAACAACATTCCTGATTCCATAAAAACAAGAAAACTACCTCAGATAAATTCATGCCCCTGCTGTTGAACACATGGGAGCTGCTGCCCGTGGTGGGTTTGGCAGAATTAACTCCAGTCCCAGCCCAGAGCTGCCCAGCTCCCAGCTCCAGTACCTTTTTCCAGAAGAGCTTGCTGAGGGGCAGAGGAGTGGCCGAGCCCTTGTCCTTGGTGGCCTCCCGGGGGGGTTCAGGGGTCACTCCCTGCGGAGGGGCCGCGGCCTCCGGCGCTTTGGGGTTCTGCTTGGCCGGCGGCTCTTGGGAGGGAGGGACATTTCTGTCTGCTTTGACACAGGTGACAGGAGGCTGCTCAGGGCTCTGGGAATGAAAGGACATGGAGATTGTGGGGAACAAATCCAGCACGCTCAGGCATCACCTGGGGTAGGTGAGCAGCACCTCTCCCCGCTCAGCTGCACCCCTGCCCTTCCATCCCTGCTCTTCCTTCCATTCCTGCCCCTCCTTCCATCCCTGCTCTTCCTTCCATTCCTGCCCCTCCTTCCATCCCTGCTCTTCCTTCCATCCCTGCCCTTCCTTCCATCCCTGCCCTTCCATCCCTGCTCTTCCTTCCATTCCTGCCCCTCCTTCCATCCCTGCTCTTCCTTCCATCCCTGCTCTTCCTTCCCTCCCTGCTCTTCCTTCCCTCCCTGCTCTTCCTTCCATCCCTGCCCTTCCTTCCATCCTTGCCCTTCCATCCCTGCCCTTCCATCCCTGCCCTTCTATCCCTGCCCTTCCATCCCTGCCCTTCCTTCCATCCCTGCCCTTCCATCCCTGCCCTTCCATCCCTGCTTCCTTGGGCAGAGAAAGCAAAACACACAGCAAAACCAGAACACAGATAAAGAAATTAAAACACTTAGAGACTGAACATGCCAGTGAGAATTCCCCCTTTCAGATACTTCAACCCCTCCTACTCACTTTGGTGTTGGTTGTCTGCTGGGTTTCTTTTGCAGCCTGAAGGGAAACAAAACACAAAGATGAGTCTGTCTGAGGCAACGGCAGCACTGCAGTTCCACAGGCCAGCAATTGTCTGTGTCACCAATTATTTTATTTTTAGTGAATGTGTGTGCAAGTCCTGGCTCCTGCAGCCATGGAAACTGATCCCTGGAAGAGTGGAGGCTGCTGGAGGGAATGCCAAGTCCCATCCTTGTACCTGCACCAGCCTGGTGCTGCATTCCTTGTGCTTGTAGTCCTCAACTTGTTCTTTACAAATATGTATATTTATATATGTATTCCTATATTCACATTCCCATTCAGCTCAGGTAAAACACTACAGAGAACTGAAAGGTATTAACAGATTTTCCTGTGTCTGCAGCTTCCAGTGCTCAGGGACACCAGAGCTGGGTGTTTTCCATCATCAGGGATGTGCTCCCGTCACCTTCCAGCAGGAGGCTTGGATGTCTGGGAACCAAAACAGGCAGCACAGAGATGCTGGGAACCCAGGGCAGGAGCAGCCCTGGCTCTGGAACTCGGGCGGGAGCTGCAGCTCTGCAAAGAGCAGCTCTGCAGGTGCTGGAGGCCGGTTCCACCCAGCCTCTCATATTTCTGGGTGTGAGCTGGGATTTCCTTTAGTACATTCAGTGATGGGACTCCTGATTTCATCAGGATACACAATCCCAGGAGGAGCCAGGTAAATTCCTCCTTGACCAAGGATGTTCCCTGCACCTCCTACCCCTCACCAGCAGACACACTGAAGAATGACCTGAGCTGCACAAAACCCATCCAGCCACAGCCTGGGGCCAGGCTCCAGCAGCCTTTGGGAATTCTCCACAGAACAGGTGACACATTTTGCAGGGAAGTTATTTTGCAGGAGCCAAGAACTATTTTTTGTTGTCAGCTCTGACAAACAACATCCAGAACAGGAGGTGAGAACAAGGGTGAGGATGCCATGGGCTGGCCTCAGCATTAGTGCTGGAAGTGAGGGATTCACCCTTCTCTTCCAAGGGAAAATTCCATAAATCAGCACAGTTATATGCAAAATTAGCATGGAACAAAGGGCAAAAATGCATGGATGGGAAGAGCATCACAAGCTGCTTTAAAGTTAGGATTTTGTCACACAGGAGCCTGAAAAACAATGTTTCTGTTAACTCACAAACTCCTTAAACTTCCATTAAATATTCCAGGGAATTTTCTCACTACAATTTATTGCAAGATTAATTATTGGAAAGGAATCTTAAAAAATGCCAGCCAGGTTTGGTTTTTACCAGGAAGCCTTAAGTCATTATGAACAAGTAACTAATATTTTAATTTTATTAAGAAATGAAGCTGGGATAACAAATTTAAGCTTTTGGCAAGAACTGCACACTTTAATTCATTTGGAATATTATTATTCCTTCAGTAATATGCAGATGGCGCTTTTTTTCTCAAAAATGAGATAGTGGAAAGAACATTTTTGGTTTTAAAATGGATTAAAGAATGGCCTATGCCCTGGATTATAAAGTCCCCTACTCACCAAAAATTCCACGTGGGTGTCTGGAGGGAGAATTAAATATTAATTATGTTCCTCCTCCACTGGAAGGGTCTCTGCTTCTGCATTTTCTGGGATAAAAAGCTGCAATTCTCTGCTTCCCTGCCATGATTATCTCCAGAGAGTGCAGAAATCCCCAAATACAGAGCTTGAGACCAAAAGTTTTTGGTGATTTCTGGTTTTTAATATAAAAGCTCATGTCCTCTGAAACAGCCATTTGCTTGACTGTACATTTTAAGCCCTTTAAAGTACCCATCAAACCCAGATTTTTTTTTCTACTCCAAACTAAAGCAGAACTAAAATAAATTAATTTTCTTGTTTGCAGGGAGAAATCCCTATTTCTGCAGGAAATTCCAAGTTCCAGCCTCCTCTGTGCTGGATCAGATGCCCCAAAATGCCAATTTCAGCCAAGTTCTGGTGTACATTAATGACATAAAACCTGAACTGTGGCTGGGCTGAGCTCCCAAACCTCTCTGGTTTCAGGCTCTGCTCATCTCTACACAATTCATTGTTTGTCAGCACCTCTGATTTTGGTTTTTAGTGGCCAGGGGGGTTTAGTCCGTGTTAGTAACAGGCAGGAATTGTTATAGGAATTGCTCCAGGAATTGCTCCAGAACCCTGAGCTCACAGAGGGCCCCATGAGAGGAAGGTGCAGCTCAGGATGGTTTCCATCCCCCTGGCACAGAAATGCTCCACGGGGATTTCCAGAGCTCTGCACATCTGGCCAGATGTTGGGAAAGAACTCCTCCCTGTCTGTGCCAGGAGCCAGCTGTGATCTCTCAGGGTTCTGCTGCTCCTGGAGCTCCACACCAACCTTGTGCCTAAAGAGTTTGCTAAAGGTGCCGTGGCCCAGCTTGGGGCTCTCTGCCTTCTTTTTCTTGGCTCCTTTGGAGGGGGATTCCGCCGCTGCCTTCGGGCCAGGCTGTCCCCCAGGGCCCTTCTCTGCCTTGGAGCCCTTGTGCACAACAGCAGGTGCAGGTGAGTGTTTACTGCAGATATTTGCTTTATCAAAGACATTATTCCATCATCACACACGTGGGATTAAAGGAAAAGATTCCCTCTTAGACCTGGACAAATTGTGGGGTTTTTTCCTGAGTGATTTCTGAGCTCTCCTCAGAGTTTCTTTCACATGAGTAGCAAAGTAAAAGCCAGAACAATCCATCTAATTCCAAATTAAACCACAACTTTCCCTCTAAAATCTCCACTAAACTGAAACCTAAATCCCACAAAATCTGCCTTTTCAAGTCATGAAGAAGCAATTTAGGATTTATAATTTCAAAACAGGCAAATATATAAATCTTTAGAGGAACCGTCAGTCTTTTTATTGCAGCATAATAGGGACTTTAAAATGTTTTATATAATGCATTATTTAGGAAAAGGGCAGTGTGAATATTCATGATAACAGTACCTAAAATATTTCAAGCTTGCATTAATGTCCTTGAAATAAATTAATTCATTGTTCAAGGTCTCAGGCTTTAAAGCAGGACGATGCCTTTGATTACCTGGCAGGGAGGAGGATGAAGGATTATTCCTTACTAATTCTTACAGCAAAAATGACCCTTTTTCCTGCAAAATTCTTACAATTCCTGAACACAGTGACACAGGTTTAGCTCAGGCTCTGCCACAGGAGGGTGAGGTCAGTGACTTGGGGCAGACCTTGTCCAAACAACTTCTTGGTTTGTAGGAACTGCCCGAGCAGGTGTGACCGGGCCCTGAACCGGTGTGGGCACCGAGGAAGGGACAGGACAGCCACCAAGGGACAGCACCCAAGGGACAGCCACCAAGGGACAGCACCCAAGGGACAGCCACCAAGGGACAGCCACCAAGGGACAGCCACCGAGGGACAGCCACCAAGGGACAGCCACCGAGGGGCAGCCACCAAGGGACAGCCACCAAGGGACAGCCACC
>WBNO01025890.1:0-44648 GCA_013400575.1 Peucedramus taeniatus | reverse complement strand
CCATTTTGGTTCCTCTTGGGTGCAGCCCTGGCTGGGCTCTTGTGCTGCCCAAGGTGGATCCATGGAGGAGATCCTTTGAATCAATTCCTGCTTTATTCTGTAACTCTGTCCAGTCTCTGTTCCAGGGCAGCCTTCACAAGACATCTGAGGGACAGACTCCCAGGGTGTGCCCAGCTGCTGGCAGCACACTTGGCCCAGCAGCTGATTAGAGCTGCAGCCAGCACTGATAAGAGCCTGACCCTACAGAAACAGAAGGTTCTTCCCCCCAGAGAGTGCTGGGGCACTGCCCAGGCTCCCCAGAGATTGTTCCCTTCTCCAAACCTTCCAGAGCTCCAGGAGTGCTTGGACAACGCTCTGGGTGGGATTGTTGAGGGTCTGTGCAGGGCCAGGGCTGGAGGAACCTTTGGATCCCTTCCAGCTCCAGGATATTCCATGATTCTATCATTTGAAGGCACAGCAGGCCCCCAACAGCCCCATGGCACTTGGGAAAACTTCACTTAGCAAAGCTTTACCTTTAACACACTTCAGTTGTTTTTTTGGGACTTAAAAAAAACCCCATTATTTCCTATCAGCCAAAAAATCTGCAGCTTTTCTACCTGGAAGCTGATAAATTAACCTCCTTGACATATTTCCCCTTCATTAAAGTACAAATGCCATATCAGATAAAGGAATTCCCAATAAAAGAGAGCTCCCACTTAATCTCCTGTAAGGAGTTTGCACATCCTGCAAGTCACCTGGATTTGTTTGCCCTGCCAGGTGTGCCAGCAAACCAAACCCACCCAAAATATTCGTGGCCAAATGACAGCACCACCAGCAGTCACCTGGCACAGGGGCAGGTGACAGGGAAGGAAATGGGGTTGTTTCCATCCAAACTGGATTGTTCACCAGCTCTGGGAAGAGCTGCAAGTCTCCCTGAGCCAGGGCACTTCAATAACTGCATTTTCTGCATTGCTTGGAAAAGCTTCACCCTATTTGATGATTTTCAGGGTTATTCAAAATTATTGAGAATAATTTTCAGAGTTATTCAGAATTAAACCCCCATGTACTCACCAAGCTTGCTGCAAAGACTGATCATTGAATAGTACAAAAGAATTAAAAAAATAGGAGAAAACACAAAAATGTTGTGATTTTGGCTAATATCTGCATGGGAAAAAACACTTCAATTTTTAGGGTTTGAATCCTTGTTTCTTAATAAAGTTTTTTCAAGGCACAAGGAAAACTGTTCTATGAGCAAACAGAATTTTTTATGGACTCAAAGTTTTCACTGAAATTTTAGTGCAAGTCAGAGAAACAACCAAAGTGTTCCAATCATCACCAAGCTTGCAGGAAATACAACAGATTTTGACTGTGACAGATGATATTAAGAATTGCACTGTTTAGTCTCTTCCTTTTCAATTTATCTAGGGGAAAAATATTTGAAATTACTTTAAATTATGACATCAGTTGGGGAAAAAAAACAACAAAATGAAGAGGAAATCCCTGTGTGAAAAACACCGAATGACCAGTGAGCAAGGAACTCCCTACCTTGTCTTCAGAATCACTTTTGGCTTCAGCTTTGCTTGGGGAGACCTTAAAAGAATTTGAGAAAAAACAGCCACTCAAGCCAGCCTTTCAAAGGATCGAAAAGATAAGTTTGAAATCAGCAGGTTTTATTTGCACAAAGGGAAAATACAAATATTGCTTGCCTCAAGTGGGAAAATTGATAATGCAAATATTCCATGAGAACAAGGTAATGGCTATGATGAAAAATACCTGGAACGAATATTTACTATTCAAGCTTATAATCAATTAATAAAAATGAACTTTTAGAAGTGGTACAAAAGGAATATAGAGCAGAAAGTCTTTGAGGCAGTTCAAGATCTGGATCTGTGTGAAGATCTGTGTGAAGTTGGCAGAGCAGGTGGCACTCGATCATTTCACTGTCCCTCACACACCCCTCCTCATCCCCCCAGCACAGAGAACATTTTACATTTATTTATACATTTTTACATTATTTACACAACTTTTTCAATCCCACATTTTTGGAAGCGATTGAAACCCAAAGAGATGGAAAGGAAAGGCAGAACTTACCAGTGTTTTGAGGAAGCTCATGACTGAGCCCTGTCCTGCAGCTGCCTGGGGACTGTCCTGCTCTACCTGTGCCCTCCCAGGTGCTGCAGCAGCCGGGCCCTGTTCACCTGCAGAGTCCTGCCCAAGCTCCTTTTGGCTGCACTCATCTATCTCCTAAAAAATAAAAGGGGGCACAGATTGCTCAGTGCCAGCTTGCCTGATTCCCAGTGGAATGCAAAAGTGGCTATTGTGACTTGCTGGGAGTCACAACAGCAATTCCAACCATTCCTGGCCAGCCCACGGGCTCAGAACAATCCAGCATTTATCCCTCTCCTTCCCCTCTCTCCTCAGACATTCAGCATTGCTGCTGCCTGGGGGATCGTTGTTCTCAGCCACAACAAGCACAGGGCAAGCCCCAAACTCCACTTTTCTCTTTTCAAGGCTGAACTTGTGAAAAATGGCAGCAAATGCTGAGATTTTGGGCTCTGCCAGCTCCGTGTCTGAGTGTACCGTACAAAGATGGGTTCTGATTCTCTATTTTACACCAGGAATCATTTTTATCTATCAAACACAGACGTGACACACATTAAAAGAAGGAAAAAGGCAACGAATCAAAGTAATTCCCCTTAGCCAGATGGAGCTGCCTCTTCTCTTCATGGAATTACAGTTCCCAGAGCCCCAAAATGTTTTCCACTGCTCAAACCTTAATATTACTCACAAGTGGGTAATATTAAGGTACTTGTTTTCTGTTTAGACACCTGGACAAGGGTCTGGTTCTAAAAAAACAATTCTTGAATCAGTTTTGCAGAGTTTAGCACTGTCACACTGAATTTACCTTCCATTTTGGCCACCTTTGCCTTAAGCCTGCACAGGAAAACTCAACAGAAGTGTGTGGGAGAGAGTGACATCAAAGGCTGTCTAAGTGACATCAAAGGTATTTTTCCCTAACCAGCCCATTATAGCTCAATTTGCTTTTTTTAGTGGGAAAAATTAGAATAAAAGCATTCTAAGGAACCTTTCACCTGTGCTGGGAGATTAAAACAGCACAATAATTGTATAACATGGATTTCTTTATGTCATCAGTGGAAGGAATTGACTTTAAATTCTTTAAAACTTCAGAGGGATCAGGACAGCTGGGTGTGGGGTGGGCAGTGCCAACAGAATACAGGGAGTTAAAGTAGACATTGAAATGCCAGAAGGGACTTGTGTGTCATTCCCCACCCACCCAGCTTTGCAGGCTGGCCCAGGAAGCAGCAGAGCAGTGCTGGAATGCTCAGCAGGCCACTGCAGGGTCTCACACAGCATTTTGTGCAGCTGCCAGCCCCAGAGTGGCCCCAGGAACAATCTGTCCCATGCAGGACACGCGTGGCCACGCCAGCCCAGGGTGGCACACGCAGAGCTCTGGTGCCATGGAAAACCCTGGCTCTGTTCCTGGTGTTCAAGGGACAACTGAGGCACGAGGAGGAGGAGGAGGAGAAGTATTTTAAAATGATTTGATGTATTGCTGAACAAAACCAGCTTCACAGCCCAAGTGCTTGGTGCCATCACAGTCTTTAGAGCTGGGTGACACCAAGAAAAAGAAACAGATTTAATAATTTTTTAGAATTATGGACAAGCCCAAGCCCTGGCTTTGGGATGCATTTCAGGAGAGCTGCACACAGCTGTTTCCAGCACCTCTGGCTGATCCAGGACTTGTCCCTGACAAAGTCACACCAAAGAGAAAGCCACTGCAGATCCTGAGGATTGGGGCCATCCCAAAATCCCTGAACTCCAACCTCACAGCCCAGATGTGCCCCCTTTGATGTGCCCATTTCAACTCCCTGTATTCTGTTGGCACTGCCCACCCCACACCCAGCTGTGCTGATCCTTCTGAAGTTTTAAAGCATTTAAAGTCAATTCCTTCCACTAGTGACATAAAGAAATCCATATTATACAATTATTGTGCTGTTTGAATCCCCCAGCACAGGGAAAGGTTCTTTAGAATGCTTTTATTCTAATTTTTCCCACTAAAACGCCCCTGTCCTGCTCCAGGGTCCCTCTCTGTGATTCCCAAGCCGAGGTTGCCCTTGGCTACAGAGAATCACTCCAGCCTGGCCCTGGAGAGGGGCTGTGACCCATCCTGTGCTCCCATGGGAATATCCCTGCAGGAAGAGCACAGGCTGGGGCCATCGGCACAGGAATCAGGCACAGAGAACACACAGCCCTGCAGGATCACGTTTGCAGAGCCACAAAATCACCACAAAAGCCTCTGTGGCAGCTCCCTGCTCAAAGCCCTGGGGGTAAATAATGAAAGAACCCCAGGAATAACAGAAGATCAGTATTAGGAGCTAATAGATGCTATGTAAATGTTCAATTCATGTCTTTGAGAAGCTAATTTGGGGGTAATAAACACCTTAAATATACTGTAGTTTCAGTTCAGTCATCAGGAAAAAAAAAAACCCAAACATATCAAAAGAATGTATTCCTGCCAGCACTTTTGTTTGCATGAATCATGGCTCAGTGAAACATTTCAGGCATATAATTTATCTTTTCTTTGGCTTACATAGTAAATGCTTCATGAATTCATGAATTCTGCCCTTGTTTTAATTATGCTGCGCTCTGAATGTAGTTTTGTAGACCACAAAAATAAAGAGTGGCTCAGCAAACACAGAATGTTTGTGCAGCTCTTAAGCTACAACTGTGGAGCCTCTCTCTTACTCACCAGCAACGCTGTTTGTTTTGTCTTGGCACTCAGTGCAGGGAAACTTTGCTTTTAGCATTTACAGATACTACAAGTCATAATCCACAAAGAAAAAAAAAGAGAGAGAGGAAAAAAAAAAGAGGAGCTGTTGGCAGCGATATCTTGATTTTTAGTATGATTATTTGGTAACAGTTTGTAGTCACTACAGTAACAGTAATTAAATTAGGCTTGGTCATTCTCTCATCCAAAGGGAGAATTGGAACTTCAGAGGGAACAGAAGGCAACTGTGCTGCAAGGCAGAGCCACAGCCTTTGTTTCAGGGATTGAGTTAAATTTGGCAACGAGTCGCAGTGTTTAGCTGATGTATTTTCCCCAGAAAAGGTGCTTAACTCCTCTCTGCCCCCTCTTTTCATATCTGACAGAACCTAAGACAAAATTATAGCCCAAAAATTCAAGCATAAGTTTAAAATTCCTCTCCCTGTGATCCAGATCTGCCATTTATTTACACAGTGAACCCCGATTTTGTGATTCCTCAAAGATGGCCATGGTGCAGCTTTAAGCACACACCCAGGAGGTGCAGAGGCATTTTCGATAACCAGACCTGTCCTAGGAGTGTTCCTGGGTTCCAAAAAGCTGCTGGGATCCTGCAGATACTCCCAGCACCACCCAGGGCTCAGCTGTGCCTGGGATTTCCAGGTTATTCCCATCAGGCACCTCCAGGATGGGGATGGGAATGGGTACAACGGGACTGGAGCAGAAATGCCAATCATTAGGAATTGATAAGAAATCCAGGGGTTATTGATTTAATAAAGCTTGATCTGGATGAGCAGTGCTTCTCTGCTTGAACTGGGAGAATGATTTAGATTCCCTTCTGTCCCTGATCATGCACTGCCTCACCTGAGCTTTCAACAGGACTGTTTGCTCCCAGCAATGTTTAACCCTGAATTTTGGTTAAAACTGCTCCAAATTGTTCTTTCCTTGGACTTTCACAGCATTCCTTCAGCAGCACCAGCTGTGACTTTCCCCACTCTGTAAATGAAAGCAGTGTCACTGCAGGGGCAGCAAAATAGGAAATCAGAATTTGGCATTTGGTGGGAAAAGAGACAATTCCTGCAAGCCACGGGGAGGACTTGTGTGTGACAGTCAAAAATATCTGCAGGAATTTGGGTGTTGAAAAGCTTCATTCTAAGAGGCTGAACACAGAAGTGCCAGTGTGCCCTGAACAGAGGATTCATTTCAAATTATCCACCCTGTTCTGCTTAGGTGCTGAATGCCTGTATGGATTCTTAAAATGTGCATCCCGAGCTGTCTGAAACACCAGTGATGGGAGCACTCCTGAGGGGTAGGGCTGAAAAATGGGACTGTTTCTGCTTAAAAATGAACCCTCAGAAAAATATTACAATGTGCAATTTTTATACAAGAAATGTGATCTTCAAATCTGAGAAGGTCTAAGATAGAGAAGACAAAGATTAAAAATAAAAGAATTTTGGGACATCTCGCAATGCTGGCAGTGTAAGCAGTGAGTATCTCGTGAGTTAAGTTCAATGCTACCCAAAGCATCAGTGATCACCATCTCATTTGTAAGCCTGAGTTGGCCAATACAAGCAGTTGTTATTAAAATGGTATTTACACATTGGTATTTCCCTCCTGCTCCTGACATTAGACAGGGTTTCAATTTGATCTCCAATTCCTGTATTCCACCTCCAGCAGAACTCAGAGTTACACCATTATTCCCTTTCAGAGGATGGGCTTTTTCTGTAATTACTTGAAAATTATACCTTTGCTGACATCAGACTTGGCAGGAAGTGCAAAATTTTATATCACATTCTCATCCTGTAAAGTCATTTCTAATGAACCACTTTTCCTTGACTAAAACATCACAATAAGCTGGAGTACAAAATCGTTGCTGCACAGTATTCCTTATTTTGATCAATAGGGTATCCAGCATCTATTGCTTGAGAAATAGAGCTATTTTAAAAA
Organism: Peucedramus taeniatus; assembly: GCA_013400575.1. Taxonomy (NCBI): domain Eukaryota; kingdom Metazoa; phylum Chordata; class Aves; order Passeriformes; family Fringillidae; genus Peucedramus; species Peucedramus taeniatus. The sequence continues at coordinate 37,939 of WBNO01025890.1, read as the reverse complement.
TGGCACAAAACATACCAAAGGACTTTTAGACACCCATCCACTGTCAAACTCCAAGGTCCTAAAGCACAAGAAACTGGTTTAGTTTCAGGTATTTTTGCTTTCATTTGCAGCTGGCAGCTGTTCCTCCTGCCAGTTGGAGCTGTGTTGCCCAAACCTTTCAGGGAATTAGAAATGAAATTAAACTGGAGGTCAGGATTTAGTCATGAGACAGAGCTTCACTCCTTGGCCATAGGTTCATCTTCCACACCCCTGTCCAGGGGTGTTACCTGTGGTCATTTTAAGGGCAACACCGATTCATTCCCACCCTGCCAACATTCCCAAGAGGTTTCATCAGCAAAAATGAAATTAAAAGATATTTCCTGGCAGCACTTGCCTTGCCCAGTGGTTCCCCGTTGGGCGCGCCGTTGGGAACGTCCGGCCCCCGCCTTCCCTCCTCAGGGTCACCTCGTGTCCTTGCCTTGCCCTTCTCCAGCCTGAAGATCCTGTCGAAGAGCGTCACTGGTTTGCCCTTCGGGGCGGCCACATCCTGTCCCTCAGGTGTCCCCGCGAGCTCGACGTCCTGCAGCGGGGCCTGGCCTGGGTTTTTATGGCTTCCCTCCTGGGCCGCAGCTGCCCCGGGCCCCTCTGTGCCCTCACTCGGGGCTTTGTTCAGCCTGGTGGCATCAAGGGTGGCCTCTCCGGGGGCTGGAGCCGCCGGCGGCTCCTCGGAACGCCCTGGCACGGCCCAGGGGAAGGCCAGCAGGGAGCGGGGCCTGGCAGCTGGCAGGGCCCTCCTGGCAGCGCTCCCGCCGCTCTGCCCGCCCGCCCGGGCACCGGGGCCCGGCTCCACCGAAGAAACGGCCTCGTTCTCCCGGCCTGCAGCCGCCCTGGCATCCGCTGCAACACAGGGAGAGAGGGGATTACCCACGGGCACGGGCACCGCGGCCACGGGCACTGCGGCCATGGGCACCGCGGGCACGGCCGCTCGCGCTGGGGTGAGCTGGGGCTGAGGGGTGCAGAGCACACTGGGGACCCCGGTGCTGCTACTCAGCCCCCAGAGCTGATTTCTGACACCCCCCACTGAAATCAGGACAAATTTTACCCTCTGCTCATCCCCCAGAGCTGATTTCTGACACCCCTCACTGAAATCAGGGCAAATTTTACCCTCTGCTCATCCCCCAGAGCTGATTTTTGCCACCCCTGCACCCTGAAATCAGTGCATATTTTACCCTCTGTTTATCCCCCAGAGCTGATTTTTGCCACCCCTCACTGAAACCAGTGTGAATTTACCCCCTGCACACCCCTTGCAGTGTCAAAGTCAGATACCAGCCCTGTTGGGCTCTACTCAGCCCAGTGGACCGCAAATTAAAATCAGTGAAACGCAAAAAAACCCCAAACCAGTAAAAGTCAAGACAGTTATATATCAATGTATCAGCTGCTCCTCTGTCAAAGCTAAAGAAACAAAAGGAATGGGAAGCACCAGGATTGATTCCATTTCCTGGCTGGCCACACTCCAAGGAGGGCTGTGCAGTCAGAACTGATTTTAGTCATTTTTCCTTGCCCTGCTGCCTGCTCTCCTCAGTGCAGCTCCTACCTGCATTTCTCCTTTGCCTCTGGGTTATTTTGAGCCTGATTTGAATACTGAGAAATCACATCCGAGCCAGGTTTCTTATCCTTACATTCCTCTTTACATTTTACATTTCTTCTCTCACAAACTGGGGCTCAGAATCACATTTCCTCCCCCAAAACTCACACAAATCATTCCATGTGTACACAAGTGGCCATCACACCTCAGATGTAAAACCCTTTTTGATTTAAAAGTATATTTTATGATTTTCTAAAACAATGGTGCTTTGACAGCACAGCTGAGGTGAAAATCCCTGGTATGGGATTCACAGGCAGGAAAATGCAGCTCCTGCTTTACACAAGACAAAAGAAACAGGAGACAAAAGAAAAATAATCTTGCTTGGATCTGTTTTGTGGCTGGGAGGCAGAACCACATATGAAGTGGTGTGAAATCCCAATAAAAAAGGGTCTTGTCAGAGGTAAATCTTACAGCTCCCCCTGAGCTTCTGCTTCTCTTCCCTACTTGGACTGGAATATGGATCTGATTTCCCTGTCACTCATCACCACATTTCAAGGATGAGTTTAGATGTATTTAATTATAACTGTGGAAAACTGACAGGCTCAAACCGACTTGCTGAATTAGAATGGGAAAATTGTCAGTTTCAATGTAAAATTGAAATTATTTCAAATTATAATTGTAATAGTCTAGTCAATATTATGCCTTTCACATTTTCCTTTAAGGGAAAGAAAACCCCAGATACCAAAAGACACCTGACTGAAGCACATCTTCCACACAGCACAGATCTTCAGTGTGAAATTCTTTGAGATTAGGAAAACAGAACGATTTTAGTTCCCAGCTTTCAAAGCTACCCCTTGGCTTTTCACAGCAGAATTCCCCCAGCTTCCCACCTCCCCAGGGATTCTGGATAATCCAAAAAACATCAGCAGGTCCTGGGCTGATGATGATCCATCAGATTCTGTCCTGCCTGGCAGCACCAGGGATCCTGAGCCCATCCCTGGGAGCTCCCAGCAGCAGAGCAGAGCCCAGGGGATTCCTTTTTCCCCAGCCTCCATCCCATGGCTGAGTGTCCCCACTGAACCCTGCACCACAGCCCAGGCTGGTCCTGGGGAGCAGGTTTTCCATAAACCCCAGGATCATGGAATGCTTTGGGTTGGGAGGGACCTTGGGGACCATCTCACCCCACCCTGCCATGGCAGGGGCACCTCCCACTGTCCCAGGGGGCTCCAAGCCCTGGCCTTGGGCACTGCCAGGGATCCAGGGGCAGCCACAGCTGCTCTGGGCACCTGTGCCAGGGCCTCACCTCCCTCCCAGGGAAGGATTTATTCCCAATATCCCATCTAAACCTCCTCTCCAGCAGTTTGAAGCCATTCCCTGTGTCCTGTCCCTCCATCCCTGTCCAAACCCTCTCTCCATCTTTCCTGCAGCTCCTCCAGGCCCTGCAAGGCCACACTGAGCTCACCCCAAAGCTTCTCCTGTGCAGGTGAACAATCCCAGCTCTGCCAGCAGAGCTGCTCCATCCCCCTGCCCATCCTGGAGCCTCCTCTGGGCTCTCCCCAGCAGCTCCAGCTCCTGCCCGTGCTGGGGGTGCAGTGGGGCAGAGCTGGAATGTGCCAGCATCACCTCAAGGGACTTCACCCAAACATCTGCCAGCAGCAGAGGCACAGGTGACACTGTCAGGGCTGTGGTGACAGCAGCCACAGCTGTCCCCAGCACCCCACAGCTGCCAGGATCTGGCTCCCAAATCCTCCCCATGATCATTCTTAATGTGCCTTTTGCTCCCTCTTTGTGTTTTGGGCAGAGCTTCTCAGCACAGCCTGTTCTGCCAGGCAGAGATTTCCAGCTTCTGGGCATACATGAATTTTTTTTTTCCTGGATTCTTCTGCTGCTGTTCTTGTAAGGAAGCAGCTCCACTGGCAGAAATCCTTGGTCAGCAATGTCCTCCTGTGATATTTCATGAGCACCAGTTTCAGTTTCAATGTCCTGACAGGCACAGCAAAAGTGCAAATTACAGCTACTCCAGCACCTATTTAGATACTCAGCTGGGGCCACTAAGGATCAGTTTCCTGAGCCTCCTGTAGTAATGTTTGAAAAAGAATTCTAATTATAGTTGGAAACTTGGGAAGGAAGCAAAAATCAAAAACTCTTCCCCAGCTAAAGAAAGGAGAAACAATATCCATTGGAAAATAATTGTAAGAGATGCTGAACTTCTGCTTTATGTAACAGATAACAAATGAACCACAGGAAAACTGGCTTTGGCACAAAACCAGGGATATAAGCTCAGCACTGAGAAAACCAGCTAAACAAGTAGCAGCTCAGGAACCTATGGAGCTGCTTTTATCTCAAATTATCATGGAAGGAATGGGAGCCCTGGAAAATGTCACTGCCATGGGCTCTGCTGTGTGTGTTGTGTCAGGACAGCTCCAGCTGCTCCAAGGAAATTCTGCTCAGCCAGAGGCAGAGCAGATCCCTGTGCTGGGCTGTGCTGAACAGGCACAGCAAACTGAGGGAGAAAAGCCTTGAAATTCCAGCATTTGGGTGAAAAGTGTGTGTTATTTTTGTTTTTAAAGACACACAAGTGCCATTTTTTTCCCCAGATTTATTCCTCAATCCAGAGGCAGAATTGCAAAGATAAGCAAAACCCCCAAATTCTAGGCCAGGTCTTTGAGCAGATCAAAGCTGCTCGTTGTGACTGAGATTAAAAGCTGCTCTGAGATGAAAATCAATACACAATTTACAGGCTGCATTTCAGACTATTCCTGCTCCAGCACTTGCCTTTCAACTCTTTAACAAAAGGCAGTCACACTCCAGAAGATTTGTCTCTCTTTCCCCTTCCCTTCATTGGGGTGTGTTAAAAAGGAAATTTTGTGGCTGCACAAAGTCCCTCTTCTGTAAGAACACATTTTTTTCCTGGAATTTGGCAAATTAGAGCAACATTTTTTCCTTGATTTAGTGAAAAATAGAGAACATCAATGTTAATGCAATATCACAGAATCATGGAATCATGGTTTGAGTTGGAAGGGACCTTAAAGCTCATCTCATTCCCCTCTTTTGAGTACAAGCCAGCCACAAACAAATATTTTGCTTAGCCATGGAATTAGAGCCACACAGCACTTTTTTCTCCCCTGGTGTTCAGATAATGGTGGAGAAAATACTTTAATGGCCATGAAGAAAGCATTAAGGGCTACAAGGCAACATTTGGCACCAGGAATTCCAGCAGGGCAGGGCAGCACAGGGTACAACAGCCCTGAATGAATTTCTGCAGCAAATACAAATCCCAAATAAAACACTCCTTCCTCAAAAAAAGAAGGAACACACTAATATCCTTTTGCCATCTTACTCCACTATTCCAAATAGTGCAAATATTTTGCAAATATTTTTTTTTTGCTCCGAGAATCATCTTGTTACACTAATTTAACTTGCATTGTTATTTACCTACAGACTTCCAGAAATTAATGGAGATAGGGGAGAGCAGCCAGCAGCAAGAATAGCAATGATCATTCTTTAAAAAGATCCCTGAAATACTTCACATTTCAGGCCTTACAGGCACACGGAGCTGCTGCAATCAGGATTTCTGGTGGGTTCTGGCTGCTAGCAGGATTTGCTGAATGGGATTTATCCTCTGGGACAAAGGAGCTGCATCTTCACCCAACCTTTCTCCTTTGTAATCTTTTTAAGTCCTTTGTAATTCTGTTTAGGAGCAGGTCGTTGTTTCAATCTGCATGGAATTACCACCCAAGCCCACACGAATTGTTCTCCTGCTGCATTTCTGCTCTGTGTAGTGCAAATCAGAGACAGAAACCTCCAGTTCTGACCTTCCCCCTTCACCTGTTGCTCACCAAGTGCTTTTATTACTGAAAGTACAACAAGGTTCCCTTTTTTCACCTCTGGCTCCCCCCAAAATCCTCACTTTATGCCCCAAAAATGCTATTTATTGCAGTATTTCATGTTAGAAATACTACCAACTATGTTTTCGTAGTAATAACTTCTATCACTTGTATTTCTCCAAAACCTTGATTACATTGCACAGACATGGAGATTTCAATGGTATCTCAATGATTTAAACTGCTTTCAAACAGGAAAAAAAAAGTTAAAATACAAGAAACATCAACACAGGAACATCTAATTTTTCAACTTGCTACTTAAACTGATTTAGCAATTACATTAATTAGGTAATCCATTTAAGTAAAGCAGTCCCATATGCTTCATTTTACGTATGAGGAATAAAATGTACATGTATTTTCTAGGTCTTCAGGCAGTGAAAATCATCTGGCTTTTATTTCCTCCTCAGAACTCTGCTGGTTTACACCAGAAAAAACACAGAGAGAGGCTTTGCTGGTAGGCAACTGCTGAAAGTGACTTATGGTGGCATGGCACTGGGAAATTTGGGCCATGGAACAGATTCTGAGCTGTTAGCAGAACCATCTCCATATCCCCACACCAACCTTTGATTATTTTAACCTAAATTTAGACTTCCTTATTTTCCTTTTTGTTGTAGTTAAACTTGGAACTTCTGTAGAGCCACATTTCCAAGTCAGAGCTGCAACACGGGTTGATCCCCTAATTCAAAGCCACGCATGAATATTTATTTTTCCTTCAAACCTCCCCCAGGGCACTTCCAACCCCCTTCCCAGTCCATACCTTCCCCATTCAGTGCCAGGGGAGGGCTCTGGGCAAACACCACAGATCCATTTGTGATACTGTCAGGAGACTCGGAGAGAGGCTGAAATAACAGAGAGCAGAGTTTTTAGGACATGAAAGGGGTGCAAACTGCACTGGCAGCAGGCAGGGGAGGTGGGAGTGGGGCTGCTCACCTGGTAACTCTTCACTGTGCAGGTGTTGTCATCCTCAGCCTCCTCTGGCACACTCAGGTTATTCCCCATAGCTCCTGTGAGGTGGAGGAGAGAAAAACCCCAAATAACCCTTTCACTGTCATTAATATGAATTCACTGCTAATTCTAGTTAAGAGACAGCCAATGGGACAGGCTGTTAAAATCCCTAAAATCCCCCCTGCCTTCCCAAGGCACCTGCCCCATCCTCAGCCTGCCCCATCGTGCTCAGGCTCCCCAAAAACGACATGAGCCAACAAACTCTTCTTGTTTGTGGGGGCAGAGTGGCTGCAGCCCCACCTGCAGCATGGCTCAGGGCTCAGGAGAGAGCAGCATGGAGTCAGCAGCACAACAAGGCTAAAACCTGTGCAGAAATTACAACTGCTTGTGTGCTTTTGTTTGGTTTTTATTTCATAAAAAGCAGAGAGAAGGAAAAGAGGCAGCGTGGAAAGGCATCACATGTGGAAGCTCTGAACTGCAGCCTGTGTACAAATTCACTTAAATCTTCTGGGGGTTTGTTTTGCTTTTCTTTTCTTTTCCTCTTAATTTCAAATACATTTGGGGATTTTTCTTTTGTTGTCCTCTTCATTTAAAATACATTTATGTATCCTCTCATCTTGCTCTGCAAATTCTTTGGGGCCAAGCACTCCCTGAAAAGTGATGGAAGAGCAAAACAGACCCAAGAGGAGAGTTCCTGTTGACTGAGGATATAAATGTGTGTTTGCTGTTAAAGTACCCAAACAAACAACGAGGAGAAAGTCCCCTGAGCCACACCTGGAGAGAGGGAGGTGCCCCAGGAGAGGAGGCTGGAGCTGTGCTCACCCTTTGGGATGCCCTGCACAGCCACCATGGCTACCAAAGTTATTATTGCTCTGCTTCCTGCCTGTGGGAATCAGTGAAGCTGCAAAGAATGCAGGAGAATACCTCCTTTAAAAAAATTAAATTTTAATTGAACCACCTTAGCTCTCAAAGAAAAGAAGGAAATCAGCAGTTTTAGTAAATGACATTGCCTAGGATTGGAATGGGAGAGCAGGGTCAGCTCTCAGCCCCAGCCTTGGGGTCTGCTCTGATTGCTGAGGGGTTCCACAGGGGTTTTATTCCTCAGCTGATATTCCCAGGATAAATCAGAAGTTGATTTGGGGTGGGAAACAGCCAGTCCCTCCCTGTGGATGCACAAAAAGCTCTTGTCCTTGCTCTGTGACTGTTTCCTGGCAGCTTCCAGGGTTATCCCATGGCAGGAGGAGAAAACAAGATCTGGGCTTGATGGTAAATTCAGTGTCTGCTCGAATCTGGAGGATTTGATTTTGTCCTGCACTCCCAAGGCCTGGTTTGTGCCAGGACACAGCTCAGGCACAGGATGGAATATTTGCAGGTTTGCTTCCTTTCTCACATGTGCTGTAAAGTCTGTGTGTGAGAGAGAAAAAGCAAATTCCTCTCTTTTTTTAAAATTTCGATGATTTGTAGCTGATTCTCAGCCCCTGCAGCTTCCTGTTGATGCAGATTTCCTCACACCAGGTGAGTTGTCTGGAGCTGATGCAGAGCAGGGGCCACAGGCTCTGATCTCTGGCAGATTTTGCTCCAGGGGAGCTCAGCCATTTCCTAAAATCCAGTTTATAATTCTCACTGAAATAAAACACACACAGGGCCCATGTGGAATTTCAAAACATTTCCACTCACAGGAACTCTCTCAGGGAGAGATGGAGATGAATGGGAAGGATTTTTTGCTAAAAATGGGAAAACTTGCTACACAATCCCAAATGTGACCCCAAACCACCAAACTCTGCTCTCTGCTGTGCACATGGAGCAGAGCAGCTGGAAGTGTCCTGGCAGTGTCCAAGGCCAGGCTGGAGAGCCTGGGACAGTGGAAGGTGTCCCTGTGCTGGCAGGGGTGGGACAGGATGAGCTCTAAGGTCCCTCCCACCCCAAAGCACTGTATGATTTAGCAAACATCCACGTGTGCTACTTCTGTCCTATTTTAAAGAAAAATAACAGGTCACTGCCACCTATAGACAAATGTGAGCAGCAGCAGTGATGATCCAAACAGAAAATGGAATTAAACTTGGCAGCTGATGTCACAGCTCTGCCCTTGTGCCAGCACAGCTCCGATCAGCTCTTGCTGTCCCCGTGTGGCTCCAGAGCTGAGCAAAGCAGCAGCTCCAGCCCTGGCATTCCCATGGAAGGTTCTGCTCTCCCCTGAGTGCTCAGGCCTCTGCTGATGTGGGCAGACCCATTTTTCTCTCATTTGATATATCATGGCTCGAAGCTGAAGTTACTCAGTGTGAAGGCAAAGAGGTTTTCTGGAGAGTAAAGGAGCTCTCAGTGAGTTTGTGGATTAAATAATCATGGAATTGCAGCAGAATTTGGTTGGAAGGGCCCTTGGAGGTCACCCAGCCCAACCCCTGCCCAGGCAGGGCCACCTGGAGCAGGTGACACAGGAACTCAGCCAGGTGGGTTTGAGATGTCTCAGAGAGGGAGATCCACACCCTCCCTGGAGCTCTGTGGGAAGAACTTCCTCACTTTGTGACAGAAAATGTGACAGCTTTTATAGGAGCAGACAGATTTGGAGAACTGAGAGAGGAAAAGAGATGATTCTGATATAAGAACATTCTTCAAAATGAGAGGAAAGCCCTTAAAAGTCAGGAGGAGCTGCAGCAATTCCTATCCTCAGGCTTCCTTTCTAGGTACAGGTTTTTCACCAAGTTCCAAGGATATTGTCCTTGTGGGGGGCTCCCTCAGGCCAGCTGGAATCCAGCCTGACTGGTTCCAAAAGGAACATGAACTACCAGCTTCCACAGCTCTGAAACAATCCCCTTCCCAAATTAGGTTTCACTGCTTCCATTGTAATGCAGAAAATAATTCAAAAGGAAAATAAATGTATTTTTAATTGGTTCTAATGTTATGTGAACTAGAGTGTGCCAAGTTCAAGGCTTGGGAAAATCCTCCTTTTTCAGTCTTTCTCTCTCAAAAATCATTGGTTTGGTCCTGACAGAATGGTAAAAGCTTTGAAAATATGAGAGAAAATTACAGCAAGATCTATGATCTGCTGTGTACTGCTAAAGGCAGCCAAGCCTCCCCTTCCTGAAGTATTGACCAGCCTGGAATATTGCAGTCACCCATGTCTATTAATGCCAAAAGCACACAGTTAATTCCTCACTAAAACTTACCATATGTTGTATTTAAACACCATCGAAAATAATCAATTTTCCCGCCCTTGGAACCCAGGTGAGCTTGAAGACATGGCCATGTCCAGGTGGAAAAGCAGAATTTTCAGCTCTGATTGATGTGGAGCGAAGAAAGGGCTGATAATAGCAGAGTTCAGAAATTCTGCTTACCTTGAGAGCAGCTCTGCCTTGTCCTGCAGGGAGAGGCAGCTCGGACACGTGCTGGGGATGGCAGAGCAGGGCCAGGTGGCTCCGAGCCCTGGCAGAGCTGAGGAGGAGCAGTGGGCACACAAGGGACAGCAGAAGGGACAGGAGCAGGCAGGGCTGGGCTGAGTCACCTACAGCAAACAAGGAACACCCAGGAGCACCTCGGATCCAGCCTGGCAGGACATGCTGACTTACAGTCCTTAGGGCTCTTGGGACAGTTTTATACAATTCTTTCAGCCACTCCACGCTGGAGCCAAGTGGGAAAAGCAAAATAGTTCAAACATTCACACCCTGGGCTCTCAGGGAGGGGACAGCTCCATAATGCCACCAGGTGAACAGCCCAGTCCCAGAGTGGCTGGGGAAGGGCTCTGCCACCAAGCTGTGCTTCCATTCTGCAGGAAAAGCCAGGCACTGAGGGGGAAAGGCAGAGCAGGTGCTTTAAAGCCCAAATACAGAAAAGGAGATTTGCAGGAGATCCCGAGATCCTTGAGCAGCAGAGCACAGGCTGCACTGCTGGAGCAGAGCCGCAAAAAGCAAACGCAAAAAATGCTTTTGTGAGAGCAAAAGCCAGGAAAAGCCAAACCAGCAGCAGAGCTGCACATATAATAGCGAAGGAGATGAAGGATAGGAAGGATATGAAGGAGTTACCTGGGGGAGAGGGGCTGGGACAGCCTCTGGAGCCAGAGCTGGCCCAGGTGAGGTGCTGCTCACCCAGCCCCAACAGCTCTGTCCCTGTCCCTGTCCCTGTCCCTGTCCCTGCTCTGCCCCACAGTCATCCAGGGAGTGCTCACAAACACTGGGTGCAAACACAGCCAGGGTGGAGCAGCCCCGTGCCCCTCCCCAGCCCTCCCCAGGTGTTTTCTGTTCTCAGCTCTCTGGCCACCCAAACCTGCTCCAAGGCACTTGTGGACCCCTGGCTCAGGGGCAGCCCCTCACCCCCCTGCTTTGGGAGTGGTGGCACTGTGCTGGGCACACACAAACCCCTTCCCAACACGGACTTCTCCCAAAATGCAGAAAAAACACAAAGTTCTTTTACTGGCACAACTGTTTGCTGTTGTCAACGAGGTTCCCAAACCCCTGCAGGGTGTGCAGGGTGAGGGTTCCTAATCCCCTGCAGGGTGCAGGATGAGGGTTCCCAATCCCCTGCAGGGTGCAGGATGAGAGTTCTCAATCCCCTGCAGGGGGTGCAGGATGAGGGTTCCCAATCCCCTGCAGGGTGTGCAGGATGAGGGTTCCCAATCCCCTGCAGGGTACAGGATGAGGGTTCCCAATCCCCTGCAGGGTGTGCAGGATGAGGGTTCCCAATCCCCTGCAGGGTGCAGGATGAGGGTTCCCAATCCCCTGCAGGGTACAGGATGAGGGTTCCCAATCCCCTGCAGGGTGTGTAGGATGAGGGTTCCCAATGCCCTGCAGGGTGAGGGTTCCCAATCCCCCTGCGGGGTGCAGGATGAGTTCCCAATCCCCTGCAGGGTGAGGGTTCCCAATCCCCCTGCGGGGTGCAGGATGAGTTCCCAATCCCCTGCAGTGTGCAGGATGAGGGTTCCCAATCCCCTGCAGGATGAGAGTTCCCAATCCCCTGCAGTGTGCAGGGTGAGGGTTCCCAATCCCCTGCAGGATGAGGGTTCCCAATCCCCTGCAGGGTGCAGCCTGCCTGAGTGCTGCTATTTTAAAGCCTTTTTCATGATTTGCTCTCCCCCAGGTGAGTCAGGGAGCCCATGCTCACACTGGGGGTGTCTGCAGCAGGGAGAGTTTTTTGTTCTCAGTTTTCACAGCCCCTCAGCCAATAAAACCTGGCTTTGCAAAGTGAGGTTTCAACAGGCAGTCAAAATAGCAAGAAAAAAATCCCAGTTTAATGGTTTGAAAGGAACACCATGGACTTGCTTGCATCATCCAGCTGGCACTTTTATTTCTGAGTTGCTTTGTGGGTTTGGGTATAATTCTGTTATTAACCATGACAAAGAGAGGAAAATGGATTTGTCACGAGGGTTGTGCTGGCTGTGGAGGGTGTCAGGTGTTCAGGGGTGATGAGGAACCTGCAAGGGTGGAACAGAGCAGGAATCTGCATCCAGCACCTCAGCAGGGCGTGGGAAGGGAGGGGATATCCTGATTCCCTCTTTTCTTCCAGCACTGGGTCAAGTATCTTTCTCATTTTCTCCATGGTGTAAATCCCTGTCTGCTACGAGCTCAGGTGATATCCCATGAGTTCAATTTCAAAATTCCCTCCACAGGCAGAATATGATTTAGGAATGGTCTCTGGGACAGAACTTATCCCTGGGCTGAGGCACAAAATCCCAGCCTGGCTGTGAAACCCCTCACCCATGCACTAATGCTGAACTAATTGTCTTTTTTATCTTTAGTTTTTGGTCTTTCTCCCCTGGTTAAAATATTATTGTGAAGTGATTTTGAAATGCAACACGAAAATATTTAATTCTGGAAATGTTTAATTTCTGTAAGAGAAGATCATGACATTCACTATAAGTTTGCACCATATTTTGCCTTCCATGGATCTATTTGCTCTAAAATGGCTTCAAATTCAGCCTTAAAACCTTAATATCCATCATGAAAGAAGTAATTTGGATTATCATGTCCTTCACCTGTGAATATAAGAATTACACTGCTCCTTTTCCTCAAAATAAGGCTTTTCCTTGAACTGAGCCATCACAGTGAGCTTTATCCTGATTAATTTTCCCCAGTTGTGTGGACAATGAACCATCCATTCTTTGAGGTGTCTTTCAAGTGTTTAATATTCTTTCCCAGTAATTTCAAAGCCATCCCATGTTTTCATCAAGGACAGACCAGAGGGGCACACAGTGAGTTTTGTTTTGCCAGACTGGGAATTATTTAGCTGGGTGGCATCCACAGAAAATCTTCTGCAAAGCACAGGAAACCGTGCTACTTTCATCATTTTTCAGCACTCAAAATGCTATTTTTTCTTTCTAAAAATCTCCAATGAAGCTGTCACCAAATAAATCTTCCTCCCCTGCAGGAAATGCTCAGCTCGTGCATCTGACAGCTGCATAAAACTTCCTGTTCATGAATGGCACAGAGCTCCCAACAATTATCAATGATTAACCAGCTTCTTTTATTACTGTCCAGAACGAGAGCCAAGAGCATTCAAATATTGACAGTGGAGGAGCAGATGACTCCTGGTCTGTGTCTGCATCTGCTTTTGCCACACGTGCTCTGGAGAGGGGCTGATGTGTGGCTTTAAGGTGAGGGTTTCCATCTGGCTGCTGCTGCTGTCAAGGTTTATTCAGCAGAGCACGAGGGATGAGCAGCAAAACCCCCCTGGCAGCACGAGAAAGGGAGGGCAGAAGGAACCTGCAGGAGAACAGCAGAGCAAAAAGCAAAATTAGGCATAACTCCAGTGGAATTCTGACAGTTTGGAACAAAATATGAGTGAGGTTTTGAGTCAGCTTTGATGTTTCACTCCGAGGAGGATGGGTGGAGTGAATCACGGATTCTTTCAGAGGAGAGAGCCCAAGACTTGCATGGATTGATGGATCCTGGATCCTGGGCAGGGAGAGATGTGGGAATCTCCTGAATCCCAGATCCACCCCAGCCCTTGGGCCTCTGAGAGCCACAGGAATTGGATCTTCTCATGGAGCCTGCATTCCTAAGACACTGAGAGGGACCCTCTGAGGGTCACACTGTCAGCTCAGCCTGCTTAGAGGAGGTTTCCCAAAAACCTGAGGCAGTGCAGTGACTGATGCTGCTACACAGCTGGGACTTCCACACCTGTCAGACCCCAAATAAGGTGCTGGCACTCCTAAATTCCTGATATCCATTACAAAATCCATAATCCTTGGGACAGACATGAGCTGGAAGCTGGTGAGAGGTGAAGTCATCCCCATCACCACAAACATCCCCCTCTCTGGAGGAGCAGGAGCTGCTCTGAACTGAGAAAGGAAATCACATCTGAACTCCTGCAAACCTGGAAAGCCTGGCTCAGAGCTCCAGGGAAAACTCTTTCTGCTGGAGTTCTGCTGGAGTTCTAGGCTTGATTGGATCTGGCTCCTTTACAGCTGGTGGTTCCTGGTGGTTGCCCCCAGTTATGATTTCAGCAAGTCAGGTTTCCCTGCTGCCTCTTAGGGAGTTCCCAGTAATGGTTGGGTCTGTCTTGTGTTTCACCACTGTGGTGTGACTGGGTAGTGAAAAGGAGAGAGTGATTGCTGCAGTGCAGGAGCTCTGGGGAAGCAGCTGAAGGCCTAATTATTGCCATGCCTCTCTGCAGGCCCTGGGTGAGGCTGCAGCCTGTCCTGCTGGCTCTGCAGCAGCTCCACCAAACCCAGAGGAATCCCTGCAGATCCACGCTGGGGTGGGAGCAGCCTCTGGCTCACACGCTCCAGCTGGAGCTCAATGGGAAACATTCCCTCATTCTGCTTCCCAGAGATGCCTGAGCAGTGTTTTTAAATGATATTTCAGCCTGGAGTTTCTGCAGACTGTGAGTCACAGTGTTGATGTAGGAAGGGAGCTGCTGATCTGATTGTCTCCTTCCCCCATCATAAAAATCCCCCAGGTTCCTGCTGCCACTATTCTTCTATTTTTAAAGAGGGAGGATTACAGAGTCTACACCAGCTATTTCTCCATGTGGGAGCTTCTAGAACAGATAAAAGGTTCCTGTGTCAGGATTGAGACAGAGAGTTATTGTAGACGTGGTGCCTCAGTGGGTGGAACAGGCATTTGAACCACAATTACTCTCCTGTAGGAGCACTTTAAGTCTCTATCAAATATGCAGCAATGATAACAATACTATGTCAAATATTCACTTCCTTCATGCAGCTTCTGCACAGCCTGGGTCACCTCTTTCCCCAGCAGGCTCTGCTTTGAACCCTCTGGCTCTGCTTTCCCCTGTCAGTGCTTCCCCTTCCCTTTCCCAAGCCTGAAATATGGAAAATTTGAGGAGATGCAGCTACTAAAAATAAAAAGAAGTGAAAAAAATCTCCATGTAAATCCTGTGTTTAATTCTTGCCCTTAGTGAGGAAGTAGCAGGCACATGAGTGTGGACCTGCAGCAGGGGCAGAGAAGTGATGATTTTTGGGGGGTGTTTGATGACGTGGGTCAGGTCTAGGATGTTCTCCTGTCCTGAGGAGGAGCCAGGCACGAGGCTGAGCCTGCTCTGATGGGATGTGCAGAGCTGGGAATGGCAGAGTCCCCACAGCCAGGTCTGTCCTGGCAAATTCCTGCTGCCAACTGGACACGGGTGGAGTGATGTCCACACTCCTGCCCTTCTCTCAGGGGCTGCTGTGAAGCCTTTGTTTCCCTACCCTTGTGCCTTTGGGCTGAGGGAAAAGTCAAAATTTTCTTCTGTTTTCTTTGGACTTCTCCCAAAAAAAGGCATTGGGCACCTTGTCCTGGTGCTCTCTGCTCACTGGCATCACCTGGGAGAGCTCTCCCTGCAACTCCAGCTGTGGATTCCTGCAGCTGCCCTGGAGCACAGGAGAGGCCCCTCAGGTCACTGCAGGATTAGGGCAGCCAGAGCCAATTTTTCTCCCTGGAAAAATATGGTTTGCTAAATTTCTGCTGAGTGGAAACGCAAGGATGGATATCCCTGATCCCACTGAGGGATAAAAGCTTTAAAGCTACGGGAGGAAACATTAGTGAGGGATAAGAATTTGATATCACTTTATTGCCACCACTGGGATACCAGGCAGGAGCTGTGCCAGCCCCTGGGCTGTCCCTTTCCCTTTCTGAACTCATGGGAGCTCCGTGACCACGCTGGATTACTCAGCACTGCTGAGAGCCAAAGCTTTATTCCAGAATTCCAGAGCTCCCTGAGCAGCCCTGTCCTCCAGCACAGCTCCCTGGCAGGCACTGACATTACAGCAGCACATAAAGAATAAAGCAGGGATTGATTCCAAGGATCTTCTCCATGGATCCACCTTGGGCAGCACAAGAGCCCAGCCAGGGCTGCACCAAAATGAACCAAAATGGTCCCAAAATGCTCGAGCGGGCACGGGGTCTGTCCCTTGGATCAGTTCTGCTCCATTTGCACCTTGGAGTTCATTGTCCCATCCCAGCTTTAGCCCATGCACTCCCATCCTGCTTGTTTTTCTCTCTCCAGCCCACGTTGTTTGTGCTCTTGGGCTGAGATTTGGATCATTTGTCCTTGGTCCCCAGCTGGAGCAGGAATTGTTTTGTCTCCCTGCTCTGTGCAGAGCTCAGCATCCCATAATATGAAGCTCAGACCCACACACTAAAGCAGCACAGAATCTGAGAAATAGAAAAGCTCAAACCTGAGGCATCAAGGTTTGAGAGAAACAAAACAGAAATTTCAGGCAGCACAGGGAGACTTGGGGATCTTCCTGGTTCATTCAACCACTTGTTTCATGTAAAAAAAAACTTATGCACCTGGGGATTTTATTGTTTTATTGATTCAGTGGTGCCTGGCTTTGAATGCATTTAGAAGTGCTTTGATAAGTTTGGGTTAAAAAAAAGTAATTATCAGGGTGAGAAAATTGTCAATATTGAAAAAGAGGCAAAGAGGAGATATCAGATATTCAGAATTCATAGTGCAATTTGAGGATCTCCAGCCTGACTTAACTTACTGATAGTAAAATCAATAATACCCAAATCCAGCAATATTCTACAGTTTTGTAGGGGGTAATATTGCCAGGTAGGAACCTCGTGACTCAATTAAATATTTAAAAGTGTAAATCCTCAAAAGCAGAAGTGGGAGCTGTGCTTAAGAAGGTGAGGGGCTAAAAAAACTCATTTTAACTCATCACATCTGCACTCAAAATTGGTTAAACAAAATCAGAAGATTTTTAGGGTTGATGCAGATTGGAGCAGTTGCTCCTGGATGCAACCCCAGATATCACATTTTGAGTTTAAATGGAGAAGATTCACCTCATTTGAGTGCAGCAGTGACCCTCCTGAGCAGGACCTGACCTGTCCTCCATGGCCAAGGCTTGGGAATTACACTTCCCACAAAACATTTAATTTCCCCCTTTATTTTACCCACTTGAAAAAAGCAATTAGAACTTTAAATCTGACCACATTCTCAGCATCGGCTGGCAGAGATGGCCAGGGATGCACAGGGAAATTCAGGGACGCTCAGGAAAACTTCGGGATGCTCAGGGAAGTTCCGGGATGCTCAGGGAAGCTCAGGGATGCCCATGGAAGCTCAGGGAAGCTCAGGGATGCCCATGGAAGCTCAGGGATGCTCAGGGATGCCCATGGAAGCTCAGGGATGCTCAGGAGTGTTCCGGGAAGCGCAGGGATGCTCAGGGATGCTCAGGGAAGCTCAGGGATGCTCAGGAGTGTTCCAGGAAGCTCAGGGATGCTCAGGGATGCTGAGGGATGCTCAGGGATGCCCGGCAGCCTGTCAGCAGGTGGCGGCGTTAAGCCACGCTCAGCCAGGAGATGCTCAGCGCGCTCAGCTGAGCCCGGGGTTTTACCCCAAAACGGGCAATGAATTCCTTCCCCAAAACTTCCCTTCCCTTCCCTTCCCTTCCCTTCCCTTCCCTTCCCTTGCCTGAAACTTCCCTGAAACTTCCCTGAAATTTCCCTGAAACTTCCCTGAAACTTCCCTGAAACTTCCCTGAAACTTCCCTTCCCTGTAACTTCCCTTCCCTGAAACTTCCCTTCCCTGAAACTTCCCTGAAACTTCCCTTCCCTGAAACTTCCCTGAAACTTCCCTGAAACTTCCCTGAAACTTCCCTGAAACTTCCCTTCCCTGAAACTTCCCTGAAACTTCCCTGAAACTTCCCTGAAACTTCCCTGAAACTTCCCTTCCCTGAAACTTCCCTGAAACTTCCCTGAAACTTCCCTGAAACTTCCCTGAAACTTCCCTTCCCTGAAACTTCCCTGAAACTTCCCTGAAACTTCCCTGAAACTTCCCTGAAACTTCCCTTCCCTGAAACTTCCCTGAAACTTCCCTGAAACTTCCCTGAAACTTCCCTGAAACTTCCCTTCCCTGAAACTTCCCTGAAACTTCCCTGAAACTTCCCTGAAACTTCCCTGAAACTTCCCTTCCCTGAAACTTCCCTGAAACTTCCCTGAAACTTCCCTGAAACTTCCCTGAAACTTCCCTTCCCTGAAACTTCCCTGAAACTTCCCTGAAACTTCCCTGAAACTTCCCTGAAACTTCCCTTCCCTGAAACTTCCCTGAAACTTCCCTGAAACTTCCCTGAAACTTCCCTGAAACTTCCCTTCCCTGAAACTTCCCTGAAACTTCCCTGAAACTTCCCTGAAACTTCCCTTCCCTGAAACTTCCCTTCCCTGAAACTTCCCTGAAACTTTCCTGAAACTTCCCTGAAATTTCCCTGAAATTTCCCTTCCCTTCCTCTCTCCCTCCTTTCTCCCTTTGCACGGGTCTATTTATAATTCTCCCTTTGCATTGATCTATTTACAATTCTCACTTTGCATTGATTTATTCACAATTTTTTGAGCCCAGGACTGAAGCATTTGAGGCCACTCAGTGTCACCACAGCAGTGGTGACAGCCCAGAACTCCTGCACTTGTCCTGGCAGAAGGAATGCCTCAGTCAGTGGGAATTCTGTCCGGGAATTCTGCAGATGGGTTTGCAGCATCCATCCATGCCTGGCTGGTTGCAGGGCAGTGCTGCAGGCCTGGAGGGAGCTGGGGCTCTCTGAAACACAAATGAGGATTTTGGGGGCCAGGCTGGCACTGCTGCCAGTCCCCCTGGGCAGCTGCTGGAGCTGCCTGCAGGGAGAGGCTGCTCAGAGCTCAGGGCTTTGTGCTGGGTGATGTGGAGGAAGGGAAAGGATGGAAATGTGTCCATCAGCGTTTCCCAGGGCTGCTGCAGTGCCTCACTGGGAGTGCCTGGGACCCTGCCTGGCATTTCACTTTCCCTGGTCACCAAAGTCACCCTCACAGGTCATGGGGCCAGGAGTCACCTCCAGCACTGCTTATGGACTCGGGGTTTGGGGTTTCATCTTTGGAGCTCTCCAGATCCAGCTGTGACCTCATTCCCCTGCTTTATCTCCCTGATAAACTGGAGGCTTTATCACTTTGGTCACTGCTGTTCCTCCTGCCACACCTGTCTCCCTCACGACTTTACACCTCACACTTTTAGGCTTGACATTTCCTTTTCTCAAATGCTGCTTTTCAGATGCTTCTTTCAAATGTTGGTAAATACAGTGGCAAAGCCTGGGCCACAGAACATGACCAAATCAAATATTTCAGACACCTGCACCTGGAAAAAACCACAAATCTGGGATAACAACAGCTGCTGCTGATGTGCTTTTGAAATAACATTAAACAGAACTTTGTAGCACTTAAGAAAATCTCTTAGTAGAGACTCAGAGACCCCTAATAAGGATCAATGAGTTTGGTATCTGCTGAAACCACCCTTCCCCTGCCTTGCTTTGAAAGTCTTGGGTCACTCCTAGAGCCAGCAGGATCCTTGGCTCACCCAGGTCTCACCTGGAACAGCAATTCCACTGATTGTTCAATAATTTAGATGGCATCCAGGTAACTGTAGGAGAGCAGATTCCTAGCAACCAGCCACATTCCTTCACATTATTCCTACCAAGTGAGATTATTGTAGCCACCAAAATTTCCATTATTGCAGCAAGCATCAGTTTTGTGATTTGGTCCTTCCTTCTGACCCATGTTCATGTTCCTGGAGGGTGTGACAGTGACTCCAGTCTGAGCACGAGGGATTCCAGCCTTCCCAGCTCATCCTGTGGGGATGGCTTTGGCAGTTTGTCTTTCCAAATGGGTTTGGTCTGGCTCAGAGCTGTCCCTGTGTTTATCTTTGTGTGATTGCTCTGCATTCTGTTTATGAATTTGGGATTAGAGAGAACTCCAGGGAAGTCTGGTTAAACCCAGCAGATTTCTCTGAACTGTGGGATTTGCATCATTTCCCCAGCAGAAACCCCCTCTCAGCCCATGTGCAGCCCCACACCAAAGGCCAACTGCAGTATCAGATTTAGGATTATTGGAAACACAGGTTTGGCCTGTCCAAAATCCCTCTGGGTCTTCACACCTTGCCATAGGATCCCAACCCTCTTGGCAGCTGCTACAGGGGAGTTTGAAGCTGATTTTTCCTCATCTGTCCTCAAATCCAAGGCTCAGGAGGGGCTGAGGTTCTGGACATTATATACACAACTCCTTCTGGCATCTGTGTCCTGCAACTTCCAGGGCAGGAAAACACTCCCTGCCTTGCCTTTTCCTTCCTGGGAGAAGGTGCCACAGGATAATCAACCTCAGTTCTGAATTTCTGACCCTTTTCCTTCCTGGAAGAAGGTTCCACAAGATAATCAACCTCAGTTCTAAGTTTCTGAGCATTTGGGACTCAAGATGAGGCGCTCCCAAGCAGCCTTGTGCCTTCCAACCCTTTCCAGCTACTTCCAGCCACTTCCCCCCTCCTGCAAAGGAATTTTCTGTCTCTTCCCTTCTGCCCCCAGCCAAGGACAAACCTGGCTGATGAGCTGCACCTGTCTGTGCACGTTTGTGCAGCTCAAACTGGAAGTGAGATTTCTACTCTTTAATTGCCTGCTCTGGAAAAAATAATCTTTCCAAGCCCTCTGGGTTTCCTCCATGCTGCTACAGCACCAACTCTTGTCCTTGTGTTGTTAAAATAGACAGACTGTGGTGACTGAGGGGAGAGTCTGGCTGCACAAGAGCTCTTCCTGTCAGGACAGACTCATGGGCAGGTTTGTTTTTAGCATCTTGAGTAAAATCTCAAGTCCCAGCGGGGAAAATAACATGTGGGTGTCAACAGGTCAAGGACATATCCATCCATGCTCTAAGAAATTAGGTTATTATGGTGATTGTCTTTTAAATAAAGAAATACAACCAAGAGAAGTTGAGTTGATATTTGGGTAATTGAGAGTAACCTAAACATTTCTTTAACGACCAAATTTCTCTCTCTAGCATTAATGAACCAGCTGCTATGATTGACTCCTACTCCAGCTTCATCCCTTTGTTCCCATTTTGAACAAAAAACCCAATTTAGGCATGAGAGACCTTCTGGTGATGCCTCTTGTGCAGGCAGAGGTGCAGGGGGGTAAATGCCAACACATGACTCAGGCTGTGTCCAAGCCACTCAACTGCCACTGTTTGCTCTGAACCAGGCTCATTCTAAAGTTAGCTTTCTGTTTTTTTCTCACAGATCAAGTTTTTGTGTTGTTAAATTTGTTCCCTGGGGTCAGGGAGTCCGTGCTGGTGTTTTCAGGTGTGGTTAATGATTTAAGGTGACTCATATGTCAGGGCTCACTCACAACAAACCCAGCAGTGACTCAGGAACGTTTTTTATCATTGTGTTGAGATGATGTGTGCTCACGGAATTCTGAAAAAAAAAGAGGATTAATAGATATTTTAGCCGGTATTTTTTTTGTGTTCCTACTATCTGTTTGTAGCTCTGTGAGGGGATTAGATAGCCCTTATCAGGGACAGCCCACGTGTCCCAAAAACCAGCAGGTCCTGGGCTGCTGCAGCTGCTGCAGGGCTGGGTTTACAGAGGACACCGTGGTTAATGGGTTTGCAGCTGGCATGTGACCCCGGAGGGGACAGCCGAGGGACAGGGGGAAGGGGAGCTCTGCATCATGTGGCACCGCCGGGGTTGCTGAGTGCAAGAGGCAGAACCATTCCAGGTCCCATCTGAACACGGCCAAAGCCCAGGGAAGGGAACCCCCCCCTTTTAGTCAGCTCTGGAAACCACCTTTAATGTGCACAGAGATTAATGAGAATCACAGAGCCGGGGGGGGAGGGACATCAAAGCTCATCCATCCATCCCTGCCATGGGCAGGGACACCTCCCACTGTCCAGGAACACCTTCCACTGTCCAGAGACACCTCCCACTGTCCAGGGACACCTCCCACAGTCCAGAGACACCTTCCACTGTCCAGGAACACGATCCAATGTCCAGGGATGCCATCCACTGTCCAGAGACATTTTCCACTGTCCAGGGACACCTTCCACTGTCCAGGGACATTTTCCACTGTCCAGGGACACTTTCCACTGTCCAGGAACACCTCCCACAGTCCAGGAGCACCTTCCACTGTCCAGGGACACCTTCCACAGTCCAGGAACACCTCCCACAGTCCAGGAACACCTTCCACTGTCCAGGGACACCTCCCACAGTCCAGGGACACCTCCCACAGTCCAGGGACACCTTCCACTGTCCAGGCTGCTCCAGCCTGGCCTTGGGCACTGCCAGGGATCCAGAACAGCCACAGCTGCTTGGGAATCCCATCCCATCCCAGCCCTCACCACTCTTACAGAGAGGAATTCCTTCCCAATGTGCTGAGCAGGGATCACAGAGGGAATGATTTCCACGTGTCACTGTCCCCAGCTAGAGGCAGACCCAGCACCAACAGAAGCTGAGTTTTATGTCAGAAATAAAGAATGAGCTTGAAGCGTTGAGTCAGAGCAGAAATCCCATAGGAAATTTGTGGGCTCATTCTGTAAAATGAGACTTCTTCAGCAAGGATTAGTAACAGCTGAAGTATTCTGTTACACAAATGTCACTTTTTGTAATGCTGCTGAGAGATAGGGACTATTTTTTTCCCCCAGGAAAAAATTGTTGGGAATTCTAAAAGCATCTTGATTGTATTTGTGTGTCCTGCAAAGTTCACATGCAAACACTTCCGAAGGGTGAGCCTGGCACTTCCCTGACTCTGGATCTGAGCAGTTATAAATAACTGTAGGAAGCACTACACGTCCCACTGGTTTGGGAAATATTTAATGGGGGTCAGTGTGCAATGAACTCCTCAGGTAACGGAGTCCAGTGGACAATTATTGCCTGACACCTCAGTTTTCTATTTGGATAATTTGACCTTTTAATTGAGCACTTAACCTGAACGTTTACACAGTTTGGGGCCACTCTCCCAGGAGAAAAAAACCTCACTATTATATATATCCTTCTCCAAATTTCCATTTAAAGAAAACCATGGCATATGTGGATTTCCTGGGGCTGCTGGCTGTTGTTGGAGCTCACAGGAGGAGAGCAGGGGTGTTTGAAGCCCAGGGATTTTCTGGTGGGGCAGAGTGGGTCACGTACTGCCAGGGCTGGGATGGGCTGCCCTCGTTGGCCTCTCCCTTATCTCAGGAGGGATTCCTGCTGGAGGTTTGCTCTGCCTGCTCGGGGTGAGCTGGGTTTGCTCTGCACACTCAGCACGGCTGCACTCCGTGTTTTCCCCAAAGCTGGGGGTTTTTGGAAGTGCAGTTCATTCACTCAGCAAATCCTTCAGGAGAGGGGAAAGGCTGGAGGAGGCAGAGCCAGGACTGGGCTGCTCCTGCTGCTGCAGGGTCCAGCCTGTCTGCACGGCTCCCTGTGCATTCCCAGCCTGCTCCCCTTCCCAAGGCTGCCCTGATGCTCCAGGTACTGCCTGACTGCATTCCTGGGGGCTCAGCCTGCTCCCAAAGATGCCTCAGGTTTAGCTTTTCTGTGTTTCAGATTCTGTGCTGCTTGAGTGTGTGAGTCTGAGCTTTATATCAGGGGATGCTGAGCTCTCTGCACAGAGCAGGGAGACAAAACAATTCCTGCTCCAGCTGGGGACCAAGGACAAATGATCCCAATCTCAGCCCAAGAGCACAAACAACGTGGGCTGGAGAGAGAAAAACAAGGAGGGTGGGAGTGCATGGGCTAAAGCTGGGATGGGACAATGAACTGCAAGGTGCAAATGGAGCAGAACTGATCCAAGGGACAGACCCCGTGCCTGCTCGAGCATTTTGGGACCATTTTGGTTCCTCTTGGCTGCAGCCCTGGCTGGGCTCTTGTGCTGCCCAAGGTGGATCCATGGAGGAGATCCTTTGAATCAATCCCTGCTTTATTCTTTAGCTCTGTCCAGTCTCTGTTCTAGCTCAGCCTTCATAAGGCATCACCAAAGGGAATTCTGCTGAAAATGGTGTTTAGAGAAGCCACAGCATGATAAAATATATCTATTTATACTTCCTTGTGAACTTTCTGCAGCTCTGGTGGATCACCCAGCTGCTAGAATGGGTTGCAACTGAACCAAGGAAGTAGCTCAGAGAATCAGAGACCTGAAATTCCAGTGGGGGTTTTTCCACCCTTAATAATGTCCAATAAAAGAGAAAAGGTGGGAACTGTTTTCCTTCAGATCAGCAATTGCTGAAAGCCAGGGCAGTGCTCTTACTCATGGGCAAGCCTGATAATCCCAGCAAACTCACTCATCCATCCTCCAAGAGGAATTTATTCCAGCCCAGATCACACAGTTCATTGCTGGTAAGAAGGAGGAACAACCTTTTGCAATATGTTCCTCCCAGCCAATCCTCCTTTGCTACTGGCTTTTTCCTACCAGGTTGCCCAAGAATATTAAAGAAAATTCAGTGAGACTTCTTCACACCACTGACTACCCAATGTTTTTGCTGGCAGCAACAAACCTGGGCTTGAAAGTTTGTGCAATGTGGAGATGGGATGGGTGGGTGGGGGAATAACTGAAAATGCAAAAGCAGGCTCAGGGTTTAGGGTGTGGGATTTAGGAGGCTTCTGCTTTGGGTGAGGCAGGGAGAGGAAAAGAGAAAGAAACTCAACACAGAAGCAGTTCCAGCTGAAAATTTTCAGTGAAATTGTAGAGAAGAAATGGGTTTGGGAGATAATTTCTCTAAACATTTTCATGGCAAAGGAAAAATAATGGCTCCAAAGATTTTTACATCTCTCAATATTTTCGGTATCCTCTGTGCAAACAAAGTGGTCTTGACTCAAGCCCTGCTGGACAAAATGTCCACAATTTTCCTTATTGACAGTTCTGGCTAAAAAAAGCCAGCAATTAACACACAAAATTAATGACAGCTTCTCTGCTAGAGCAAACTCCTCGAGGTAAAGGCTAATGGAGCTTTAATGATCTCTCTGGAAAATGGAAATGGTCATTTCCAGCACAGCCAACCATTATTCCACCATTTTAACCATCACTGCCAGACCAGGAAATATTGTGCTCTGAACTGCTAAGAGCTGGTGGAAATCTTGCTCTGAGTGTGCCTGTGACAAAGAATATTTAACTTGTGAGAGCAGGGAAGAGCAGCCAGTCACTCTGTTTGGCTTTACTGTTTGTCTCAATCCCATCCAGTCTGGAAAATGTAAAAACAAAGAACACTTATTTCTCAAGTTATCATAAATATAGATTAATCCTTTGAACCTTACAGGAAAGCTGAGGGTGCTGCGAGATCAAAAAGAGGGGAAATCCACATGAGCTTAGAGAAATGCTGGCATTTTTCACCAATAAACATGATGTGCAGTGGGATGATCAAAGCTGCTGCATTAGTTCAAATATTATCCTTGGAACAGAGCCAGGACCACTCCGTCCTGCTTCTTCCTTAACCTTTCAAGCAAAGGTCCCATTACTCATGGAGTGTCTCACACTGCTCTGCAGCTCTCCTGCTCTGCTTTTCCTGCTGTTTTCCCTGCTCCATCCCGAGGTCACAGGGCTGCAATGTGCTGCTTGCCCACACTCTGACCCTCACTCCCACTTGCTGCACCCTGCTGCCATTTCTGGGTCACATCCTGAGCCTCATTATCTTTACAAAGTATCTTAAAATCACCTGGATCCTTTATTTCTTCTGACACCCTCATTCTGCCCTGCTTTTCAGACTCAGAGCAGTTCCTAGCATGGTAATATTTGGGAAATCTGGGGGATGTGCAGCCTGCATCCCTTCTCCCAGGGGCTGCCCTGAGCACAGCCCTGTGCTGCCCTTCCTCCCTCCTCTGGAGGCTGGAGGGAGGAATCTGGGGCAGTCTGGCCATGGTTCATCCCACACTGGTTTGGGTTGAAGGAATTTTAAAGCTCACCCCATTCCACCCCTGCCATGGCAGGGACACCTTCCACCAGCCCAGGTTTCTTCAAGCCCTGTCCAGCCTGGCCTTGGGCACTGCCAGGGATCCAGAACAGCCCCAGCTGCTCTGGGCACCCTGTGCCAGGGCCTGCCCACCCTCACAGGGAGGAATTCCATCCCAATATCCCATCCAACCCTCCTCTCTGGCAGTTTGAAGCCATTCCCTCATGTCCTGTCCCTCCAACCCTATAAATTCTCTCTCCATCTCTCCTGCAGCTCCTTCAATGAGGTCACCCCAAAGTTTCTCCAGGCTGAACAATCCCAATTTTTCCAACCTCCCCTCTCAGCTGGGGGTTCCCAGTGTCCCAGTTCTGGCTGGGGCTCTGTGTCCCCAGCTGGGGACAGTTCCCATCCAGGAGCAGCCAGGCCAGGCCGTGTCCCCCAGGCCATCCTGAGCTGGTTTTTGTGTCTGGTTGAAAAGGTCTCTGGCTGAAGGTTCCCCCTCACCCCATGCCCTGGCTCTGTTACTCATTAAACCCCCTGCTATTAATAGCAGGGCACAGGGTGGGAGTGCAGGTTCAGCCAGTGTGTTCTACTGAGCCATGCCAAAAATAGACACACAAAAGTCCAACCCTGATGAAACTTTAACTGTTCTTAGTAAAAAAAACCACATACTATACTAACTAACTGCTCCCTGACACTCAGTCTGAGTTCCTCAGAAGCTATGGAATAAATGTGTTAAAAATCGGTTTATATTTATTAATTTTATTGCTTTTTATATTTTTATTATATTTATATTTACATTTTTATATTGTATATAAAATATGTGAATATATACATTGCATTTACAATCCCTCTTTTGGCTGCATTTCCAAATTAATGGATATATTTTCTTTTCCTGCTGTTCAGCTGATGAGGTGAAATGAAGCTCTGGGATGTTTCAAATTCAGTTTTATTAAGTGTGATCAGTGATGGGCTGGTGATGGACATGAGCTGAAGGTGTTGTCTGCACTGCCTGCTCCTGCCCAAACAGCCCAGGGAATGAGAGAATTTGGGTGGGTAGGGGATTGCAGGAGGGAAGGGGAAGGATTCTGACAGGCTGAGATGAGCCCTGAGGGTGAGAATCGATGGATCCTCAACTCCTAACCAGAGGTGCCAGGTAAATCTGGAAAGTGCAGCAGGAAATGAGAGGAGAGAACTCTGAGAGGACGCAGAGGAGGAGGAGTCCACCTGCTTTGGATAATGACAGAATTAACTTTGAGCTAGGCTGTTACCTGAGCTTTTAAAACTTTCACTATTAACGTCACATTTATGATTTCTGTGCAAGCTGAGGAGATGACAAAGCCCTGCACAGGCTGCTGGAAGTGGCTCAGGAGCAGGTTTCCCCCAGGACCAACACTGCCTAATTAGTCTGGCTCTCATGCCTGATAAGCCAAGCTCTACCTCTGGATTAACAGCTTCACATAAATCAGCTGACTGTCTGCAAAGACAGGAGCAGCAAGGTAGAAATGGCTGCATATTTCTGAAAATTTAAGATAAAATTTAAGTGCTTTCCGTGCACCAAAAAGGTTCAGCTTTTGGCAGAAGTTTTCCTGCTCAGACCAGGACTGTCCAAGGTTCTCACACCATTTAATGCTGCTGGTGCTGTGCCTGAAGGTGTTTGGGTGGAGCTGCTTTCTAAAAATCAAAACATGCCATGAGACTGAGGTGGTTTTCATGAAATGCCCTTTCAAAATGACAATGAAGAGTTGTTGACATAATAATGTTGAAAACTACGGGTTTGGAGCTTGACTGGAAGAAAATTCTTTATCCTGGAGGAAGCTCTTGTGACAGCCCTGCTAATCTTAAAAACAACTCCACGTTCTCCAAAAGATCCCTTCCCATAAGATTTGCATCCAGCTCGTGTGTTTTCTCTCTCACAAACTTTTGCTAAAAGAATACCTTTACTTCAATAAGGTTTCCAAGCACAGAAGAACTTCAAATTTCAGGATTGTCTGGAAAAATAGCAAAACTGGTCCCCATTGTCCTTCAGCACAGCCAGTGTGGGGCACGTGGCTCCACAGCACAGCACTGACACAGTGTGACCCCCAAAATGTTATTTCCACATCTCTGTTTGCCCAGGGGCTCTGATTTACCCCAGAAATTCCAGTTGCTCCTGCTATTGTTTTTTTCCCTGGATGCCATTGACTTCTATAAATAGCACACTCCTCTCTCCATGTCACAAATCTTTTTTTGACAAAAAATAAATATTTTCCAGTCTGGCACCGCTCTGGGTGCCAAGCACAACCCCAGAGAGGCTCTGAGGAAGCAGCAGCTTCCCCAGGGGATGTAGAATATGCAAAAAGCCCTCAGTGCTCTGTGTTTTTTTGTGAGGGCACCTGCCAGAGCCCTGCTGCTGGATCAAAGCACAGATCAAACATTTGGCACCAGCCACGTCCCTCCCTGAACAACTCCTCCTGCAGGCAGCATAATGTGCTATTTTTAAACCTTTATTCCATTCACCTGGATCCACACACAAATAAAACTTCCCCCTCTGCAGTGGTTATCTGTTGCCTCACAGCTGACTCTGGTTCTTTAAGCAATGAGTTTCCCTTTCAGTTCTGCCTTTGGGCAAGAGGAGCTTTGCAGGAGTTATGAATCAACTGCTTTTGGAGCTTCTGTCCTGTCTGGAACATGTCTTGGGGCACACCTTCCCTTGTCTTCCTTGCCAGGCTGCCCTCAGAGCCTGGCCCTGTGCTGGGAAGTTGTTTTGCTACTGTTCAGCAACAAAAATACCTTTTGCAATTAGTTCTTTTCTCCTTCCAACCAGAAGGGAAGTCCCCGAGAGGTTCTTGTGAAATTGAGGTGCTTAGAACAAAAACCTAAAGTCCTGCTGGTTTTAGGCGGCTTAATTTCACTTCAATATTTAAGAACCTGAGGGACTGCATCCCAAACTAAATGATTCAGCACCTGAAGTTCTCTTGAGAGAGACCCTGGGGATCTTTCTGGTTCCTTTGGCTACACATGGGGGTGGTCTTGGTCTTGCCCTTCCCAGCCCCAAGGTCCCATCCCCAGACCCAAACTGGTGCCACATTCCTACTGTTGACTCCAGCAGTTCTGCAGCCAAGAGGTGAGTCAGAGCAGCCTGTGACCCTGCTAAAACCAAGCCTGCACAAAAAGGTTTTTGTCTGGATCAAAGTCCCAGGATCCCTGCTCACGAAAGGGGTGAAGGACAAGGGCTCATAATCGGTCTGTGAGCCACAAAGTTCCTTTTGTGGAGGTGCACCTTCCCTGTGGAGCTGCAATCTCCACAGGGCTTTTATTGCAGGCCAGCAAACCACACCTGAAAAATTCCCCCAGCTGCCCTCACACCTCCTTTGGGGTTGGTGTGAGCAGCTCCCAGGAACCAGTTCTCCCCATTTCAGGAGAATTTCACTCCCAGTGACTCCCATTAACTGCTGCCCATGGTGTCTAAGTGAAAGCATCATCTATAAAGAGGTCAATAAATAAAACTTCCTTACAATTCTTCCTGCAACTCTATGGCTCTTTCTCTCCCCAAAAATCCTTTTCAATCTGCACACAAATAGGTATTTAATAGACAGGCAGGATGCACCACTCATTCTGGAACTAAGAAATCTGATAAAATGATATTTCACTACCCTGCAAACGTTTCCCTCAGCCTGCACTTCTTATCAGCTCTTCCAGGAATGCTTAGAGGTGAACTTTGAAATATTAAATTTTTGTAGGTAAACCAAATGCCTGATCTCTTATAGAGCCAGCTTCCCTTTGTATCTCTTGAATCACAGAGTCACAGATTAATTTAGATCTGTGATTAATTAAAAAGATCTCCAAGGGTCCAACCTCTGCCCAATCTCCACCTTGTCACCTAACCCAGAGCATTGAGTGCCACTCCCAGTGGCAGTGGAAGCTCTCCATAAGAATGTCCAGGGGGTCCAACTATTTGAGACCTTTATATCATTGACTGCATATAAAATATCTCCTGGTTTTTCTCTGTGTTTATTTTATTTTAGTGGAGTGTGCTCTGAAGCTTTCCACTTGTGTTGAAATACTGAATGTTGCAAGGAGCATTAAAGCTTTTCCTTCCCATTGCTCTGACTTTCAACCACAGCCAGAGGGAAGACAGGATTCTTTCAGAGCACCAAAAACTGAGCAGAGCAGAAGGTGGGGATGATCCCAGTTATCCTGTCATTCTGCCCAGAATCTTGCTCCCAAACTCTTCCCTGCTCTCCTTCTGCTCCCATTCAAAATGACCAAAGTTTGGGCCCAGCTGAGGTTTCCTCTGGTGCTCTGTGGTGGCACAGGCATTCAGCCCAGCAGTCTGAGGAGCGTGTTTGGTGTCTGCAGGCTGAGGCTGGGTGTCCCTGCCAAGCCACCCAAGCAGCTCTGGGCAGGGGTGGCCTTTGCCCATGGTAGAGCTGGCTCCTGGCTGACCCCTGAGCAGATATCTGGGTACCTTTGCCCTGGAGAAAAATGGGACAGAGCCTGGTGCAGGCATTGACCTCACCTGCACAACTGCCCGTGGCTCCCGTTGGTGGAGCTGAGATAACAAAGAAGAGTTTTTTGAGGGAGCTTGGAGGCCTGGATAAGTGCAACCCATTCTGCCTGAGGCTTCTCAAACTTTTCCTTCCATTATTTCCATTAAATCTGGAGAACCTTTTTCCTTTTTTCACCTTGAGCCAGCCCCGTGCTGCTGAAATTCCACCTGCAGTGAGGCAAACAGACCCAGAGCATTCCCTGCTCCTCTCCTCCTATCTCCTGTTTTTCTGTGGAGCACAGTTCACCACAGCATGAATCAGATGAGACTCTGATTTCCATTCCACTTTCGGGATACCTGAGTTGATAGTGGAGGGTAAAGTGCCATGGACTTGCAGATTCCAATTTGGGGTAATTTTTGTACTCCTGGCTCCTCTTTATTGCCCTGCTGTTGTCCCTGCCAGCAGCTGACTCCAGTGCCTTCCCTTCTCCTTTCCCTTCCCTTCCCACTGCCTGGAGTTCACCCAACCCATGGAAAATTAGAGGCAAAGAGTTTGAACTTGTTGAGAGGAACATGCCCATGAAAGCACGGGATCATTTTCCCTGATTATTAAATGCATTCCATTCCACACTTGTTTTGACATTGTCCCTGGGAGAAAAATATTTTGCTTTATGGAGAGGCCTTGTTGTTGCTTTTCCTGTCAGGGATTATTGCTCCATAAGTGTTCAGCTCCATCCAAACTCTGCATTAAAGTTCTTTAAAATTCCTTCTGGATCCAAGTCCTACAGCTGAAGTTTAACTTGTTGGGTTGTTCCAAAGCCTCAAAGATCACAGAACTGAGATAAAAACCATGGACAGGAGTTGAAATTCAATGTAGTCTGTCCTCTGCTAGCAAAGAGTATGGGAATATAGGAGATAAAATCCATACAGGAATTGTATGAGGCATTAATGAAGTTCTAGGTGGACAGGAAAGAAAAACTCTGTTTTTCTCTCTCTTCAACTCTGATGCTCAAAAATACCCAATAATAAATATAAATGAATAAGCACAATGCTCATTTTCATAATATAACATTCACACTTTTCTCCAAGCCTTGCCTGAAAGGAGACATTAAAAAAAATTTGAATGCAGCCACCCACACCTTGAGCTATCAGTGCTCAGGTTCTCAGGGGAATTCACACATTCACATAAAGGATCAATGAGCTGCTTCAATCTCAATAAACCTCTTCTTTCAATTATCTGAAGCAAAACCCCACTTTTTCTGCTAAAGCTACAACTCTTCCATGAATTTTCAAGATATGTGCCACAAAGGACTGAAAATTGTCCAACTTCCTCCTTTTCTAAGAAGTGATAATGCATTAAAAACCCACCCACCCACAGGCAGTGCCATTGAATTAAAAAAGAAGTTTCACATCTTTAAAATGAGGCAGGGGATGAATTTCCTGAACATTTGTCCTGAAGTGAACTTCAGCTGTGAACAATTCACAGAATTAATTTTTTAGATTTTGGGTTATTTTGCACCATTAATTGAAGTATTGGCAGAAATGTGAATTCTGCCTCTGGCTGTTGAGCACAAAGGTCCCTCTCAGGCTGGAGGGGACAAACCTGAGCATGGTCTGTCACTGATGGGAGCAGGGAAAGGTCTCTAAATCCCTCTGCAGGGACTGACTCAGAGCTGTGGCACATCAGCTTGTCAGGAACAGAGCACAGATCAAAAATTCCAGCTTGTCAGGCCTGAAGACTGGCATTCTTATCCATAAAAAAGCATGGAATATTGGCTCCAGCTTTGCCTTTTCAACTCCAACACATCCAAAGCCTGAACAGAATTCACTTCTTTTTGGACAGGTAAAGCTGACTCCCTTCCCTGCTGGGACAGGGAGTGTGGAGGTGAATTAATTCCATTCAAGTTGTGATCCAGCTGCCTTCCTCCAAGGAGAGACTGCAGGAAATGGTCACGGGGCAGTGGTGTTGGGATGGGAATTCTGAATGAGGGACTGGTTCCAAAGCAGCAAAGGATTCACTGGATTGATCCTGCTGGGCAGAAGGGTTCCCAGATATTGATTAATCCCAGGGATCCTGCCGGGGTCCTGCTCCGGAAATGGAGGGAAAGGAAAAGCTCTGCTGGTGTCTGAATGTGGAACCTGCCTTGGTCATTCATTATCTGTGCAGTTTGATAATTACCTATTTCCTGAGTGAATTGCTTTGGACATTTACTCGGAGGTAGGAGATTAATGAAGTTCTTTGCAAACTCCAGGAACCTGAAAAACTCCAAAGATTCCGGAACTCCATTTTCCAGGTCAGTGGTTATTGGACCGTTGCTCACCCAGCAGAGAGCACAGATTTGTACCTGAGCTTGGAGAGAATCCATCCAAACCTCCCTCACAGCAACACCCACCTGGATCTTTGGGTCCACTACATTTAAATAGCAAAAATCCTGAGCAGTTCAGCAAATACCCACCTGTGATTTACTGCCCAGGAGCAATCAGGGTTTCGAAACTGCTGCTAAGAGGCTGTCAAGGTCAGTTCAACGAGATAACAGCACTTCTCTCTGGGAGTTAAATCATCAGAACATTTGAGAGCAGTGAGAGATGCCTGGAATTGAACAAACTCTTTCTCTTAGCACTTCTTCCATGCTGGCACAGCTCCGTGTGCTCTAATGCAGTAATATTAATTTATATATTAATTGATGATGCTGTAAAAAGAGGCTTTGTGGGGTTTTTGTCCCAGGATTTTGGGTAAATCCCCCACACAGACCTGCACCTCAGCACGAGCTCCCTGGGGATTGATTTCGCCATTGAATTCTCAGTGTCACCCTCGCCCTGCCAGGAATGGTGCTGAGGAATGGTATTTTTAAAATATGCATAATTTCTACTGATTCCGCAAAAATTCAAGCTATTTTCATCTTTCTTCAGAACTTTCTACGTATTTTATCTTGTCCCAATCCCATCCCTGGCACTCCCATGCCAGGCAGAAACGTGTTCAGATTGTGCCAAGGGTGCAGAAACCTCTTTTGCAAAGCTGCAAAGGTTTTAAAATAAATAAAGGGAGACTAATTCTAGAGAAAAAATAGAACTCTTTATTTTCTTACAAAACTGCCTAGAAATATTCAGATAATGCACAAAGTGTTTTATACATTGTTATGGGGGTACATTTACATGTCTGAGCATAACAGAGGAGACCAAACAAATGAAAAACAAGAGACAGACCAACAAGTACTAAGAACATGCATCATTTCAACATGTAAAAAAATAAATTCAGGGTTATATATAGAGATAAAGCTGTACTTGAAACTGCAAAAGTGTAAAACCATGAACCCTAACAGCCAAAATCCAGTATTGCATGCAGGGAGTGACAATTTGAACCTGTAGATATTGCAGTCTCCTTAAGAAACAGACCCCTTGGAAATGTTCAGGGTCCTCATTTCCTGTGGGATTGTTCTTGGAAGCATAATTTAATGTTCTTAATCTCATGTAACTATCCTGTTAGGATCAGCATCATTCTGCACAGGCAGAACCCATAGGATTCCCATGGTTCCATTTCTTTTCATGCAGTGAAAGACCAAAGTTTTTACAATAAAAGTGGGATAAAATGGGTAGTGCAGGAGCTGGAGGGATGGAAATCCGTGGGGAAGAGCAGAGGGTGTGCCAGGCACAGGATTGCAGCTGCTCAAAGCAAAGCAATAAATCCTGCCAGGTCCTTTTGCCCCAATTTCCCTCCTACCCAGGCAGAGAAGAATGCCAAGGAAATGTATTTCTTTCATTATCCCAATTTCCCAGCCCTGTTTTAGTCTTTGTCCACACTCCCAACTCCCTTCTCTGGTAATTTGAGAAGGACTGAGGCAGTTTCCTGTCCCACTCTGAGCTCCCAGGGCCAGTCCAGCCCTGACTGGTCCCAGACTGGGGGCAGCTCTCCCCAAACTGGGCTGTCCAACAGCCCCCAGGGCTCCTCGTCCTGCACAGCCCCTCAGCTGCCCTAAATCCCTGGATTTATGCTCTATGAAAGCACTTGGTGTTTTTCTCTCCTTTTAAGCACATTTTCCCCAATGAAAGAGTCTGGGAGCTTTTCCTGGTGCTGCTCCTGGCTCAGCAGTGGTTCAAGGGATGGGGTGCAGCTCTTCCCTGGGTACTCCAGAGCTTTGGCTCCCACAGCTGATGTCTCTCTTTCAAGAGGAGGCAGCAGCAGGGCTGTCCTTTATTTTTTGCAACCTGTATTGAGCAAAAAAAGAATCTTTATAGTGATTATGTCAAAGCAAACAGCACTGAACAAACTTCAGTTAAAGGACTGAATATTCAGATTATACTGGGAGATACTTTTTTCCTGTGGTGTTGGCTGGCAAAAAAATATCTTCCCCAGTATTGAAAAGTCCTTGTTTTCTAATTGGAGGATTTAATTCTAGATCAGAGACTTGTTTTCTCAATTTAGGTTGTTGCACAAGTAAGTTATTTTGTTAGCTCGTTTGTATAAACTGGTGAGAGAGAAAATCCTACATTCAAAATACATAAGATGCAACACTGCATGGCTATTTACAAATAAATTTTTCTGTCCTTCTGCCTCAAATGAAGTTTTGTTATCTAAACTCTGCAGTGAGCAGTTCCTTCACTAAGGCATCTTCTATTTAATCTACAAATTGATGCTCAAGATCGAATGTTTTTTTTTCCAGGAAACATCTCCTGGGAATGCAGTGGAGAAGTTCTAGCAAACCCTGGCTGTTATTCTCTGCAGCAGTGGGTATATGTTGATTCCCCCTTTTTGACCTGCAGCATGCACAGAAAATGTGGATATAAAATTGACTCCAGAGCCACGAGCTGTGCAAAATACAGGACATTTCCTGATAAAACACTGAACTGGGACAGCATTAATTTGTTAAAATAAAGACTCAGGATGGCTCTGGCCCTGTGAGAATGACAAACATCAGTTGTTTATGTAGCATTCACATTCCCTGAACGTGATTCCCTCTCCCAGGATTTTTCCTGGGAAGCTGAAACGCAGCAAGAAACCTCAGAGAAAGAGAAAACAATTCTTATCTCTGCTTGCTGCTCCTGTTTTGCACATGTGGAATGTGTTGGGAAAATTGTTTAGCTGAGAGTGATTTGTTAATTGGACACTGGTGATGGTTGTTTGGTTTGACTGGCCAATTAGAGCCAAGCTGTGTCAGGACTCTGGAAAGAGTCACGGGTTTTTCTTTAGTATTCTGTAGTATCTTTTCTGTATCCTTTTAGTATACAGACATATACTAAAAGGATACAGAATAGGCTACTATACTATATGTATAGTATAGTATTAGTGTAATAGAATAAAGTTTTTAATTGTTCAGCCTTCTGAACCAGTGGAGCCAGATGCCAATCATTTCCTCCCACCAGGGATCCATTTTTTTCGATATGTTTAGACTCCCATTTGCACAGAAACCCCAGTGTAGTCCCCAGAGGAGGCTGCAGGCTGCAGGAGAGCCCTGTGCTCTCACCTGCTCTGGGCTGGAAGGCGATGGGCAGCGCCCGGCTGGGGACGAGGATCCCCGAGTGCAGCGTCTCCACCGGCGCCAGGTCCGTGGCCACCACCCGGTATTTCCTGATCAGCTGCAAGGAAACACCTCATCAGTGCCGGGCTCTGGATCCCCTCAGCAGCAGGACAAACCCCCCCAAGGTTCCCTTTTGTGGGGTGCTCACCCAGCAGAGAGCCAGGTGCAGCTGCAGCTCGGCCACGCGGCGCCCCACGCACATCCTCCTGCCCGTGCCGAAGGGGACGTGGGAGAAGGGATGGATGGAGCCCCTGTGCAGCCAGCGCTCGGGCCTGAACTCAGCCCAGCCCCTGAAATAGTCCTCGCTGCAGCCCAGGGCGTGGCTGTTGATCATCAGCACTGTCTGCAGCAGAGCAGGACAGAGAACCACGCTGTGGCCCCACAGCTCTCTTTACAGAGAGCAGCGGGCACGACTTTCCCAGGGAAAATCCTGGGGAAGGCTGTGAGAAAGCTCAGAGAAAGAAGCAAAACAATTCCTAGCTCTATTTGCTGCGCCTGTTGTTTGGCACGTGTGGAATGTGTTATGGAGATTGTTTACCAAAAGGGATTTCTTAATTGGACACTGGTGATGGTGTTTTGATTGATTGACCAGTTAGGTCAAAGCTGTGTCAGACTGTCTGGAAAGGGTCATGGGTTTTTCTTTAGTATAGTAGTAGTATAGTTTTAGTGTAGTATAGCTTAATAAAGCTTTTGTTCAGCCTTCTGCAATCATGGAGTTAATATATGTTATTCCCCAGCTGGGGGCTGCCCTGCCACAATATCACATCACAAACCCACCCCGAGCTCCTGGGGAACAGGCTCCAGGATGGAAAACCATGACACATGTCAGAGATACACAGCATAATATTGGCTTTTCACAAATATTAAAACGGATTCTGTATGTGTGATGTTAAAGTGACTTTGTTATAAAGATATGGTTTTTATTTCTGTTGTTAATTAAGCTTAGAGATAGTAGTGAAATAGCTGATATAAGTATGCTTGTGTTAAATACCTCCTCAGATAAAATAACATCCAACGAACATATGAAGACATCTGCTACAGATAAACCAACTATCAACCCTCACCATCTGAAAACAGCATAGACCAAAGCCCAAAAACTAAAAGTAATAAAATAAAAGTAATAAAAATAGGCTAAAAACCACAACCAAAGAATACCCATGCTCTGAAAAAAGTAAAACCAAAGAAGAGCCATACCAAACAGTTCTTAAAAGATACAAACTAGTTTAAAGAAAAAGTTCACTATTCATGATTGTTTATGAATATGTAACACACTAATGTAATAGAAATAGTAAATAAAAAGTGTTTCCAAAAGAACAAGTGTGCTCTTAGCTAAGTACCAAGATACACCCAACCATAATAACCTTTGCTCTATAGACCTTCTCTCCTACTGTCCTTTATTAAACTTTTTAAATTTTCACAAGAAAGTGAAGGTGTTTTTCACAGCACAGCAGCTTCCTCAGGAGAGGTCATGGAATTCTCAAAAAAATTAACTGGAACGTAGAAAAGGTTGTGGCTTCCTCAGAGAATCATGGGAAAATTTGAAAAAAAAAGTTGGAATAGCACATCAAAATTATTTCAGGCAAGATATTTCTGTCTAAGTCCTGCAGTGCAGGCAGGTGTGGGTTTGTGTTTATGGGAACCCTTGGGGTGAATCCCTAATTCCTTGTCCTGGGGCTGGTACTTTGGCAAAGCCAGTTTGAAACTGAATTATGAGCAACTTCTGTGGTTTAAAGGGCAATTAATAAATGGAAAAACATCCCAATAAACGGAATTAATTGCCTTACCCCTTTGGGCAGCATGTAATTTCCCAGAACCATTTCTGTGTCAATGGTGCGGGTGGTGAAAGGCACTGATGGGGTTAATCTGCAGGGAAAGAGAACAGTGGGTTAAATTCCCAGCAATTTTCCTTCTTTTATCTCTCATATTCTCCCTCAAACAGCAAGATAATCCAAATTCTGTGTGCTGGAAAATTCTTCCTTGTAAAAGAAGCTGGTGAAACACCTGGTGATTGTTTTTGCAGGTGATTTGGGGATTTTACCTCATGGATTCTTTCAGACAGGCTTTAAGGTAGGGCATATTCCTCAGGCTCTCAGCACTCGGGCTCTTCTGAGCAGCCAAAACCCTCTGGATTTCCTGGAAAAGCTTCTGCTGGACGTGTGGATTGCGGGAGAGGTTGTACAGAGCCCACAGCAAACTGTTGGCTGTCTGGAACAAAGCAAAAAGAAAGGTGAAGCTTTCCTTTTGTAGGCACAGAAGGAAGAAGCTGCCCAAAATTCAAAGCAGTGTTTCTGGCTGGGCACAGCTTTACGGAATTTTGGCAGCCTGAGGGGTTATGAGCAGTCCCAGTTGTCCTGCAGAATTAAAAATCCGGGGATTTCAGGTAAAAATCCAGGGATTTCAGGTAAAAATCCATTTACACTTGGGCCATTGAGGCAACTTCAGGATTAACTCACTTGCAGGTGTGCCAGTGGTGGGGTTGGGGAAGGAAG